>JARJLF010000291.1:0-247124 GCA_029378395.1 Mycena leptocephala
CTCGGAGAAGAAAATGAGCAAGTGGGTCAGCAGCCTCTTCACCAATCTCCTCGGCGTCTCCAATCCCACTCCTCCTGTCCGCCGCCCAGCCGAACCTGTTAGAATTAAGCGCGAGGACTCTCCCGAGCGCCCGCTTCGACGTCCCAATGCCACTCTCAACCTCTACAGCGCCAATGCCACCGGGCAAGGCGACGCTGAACCCTCCTTCCGCCCGCTGCGGCGCCACAACGCTTTCATTGAGGGCATTCCATGCGCCGACCACGCTTCCTCTACTCCCGCGCCTCCTCAGCGCACCGTCAAGATCGAGGACGGTCGTCCACGTCAACATCGGGACGCCTTTGCCAAAAGGGCCCTCGCCGCTCAACGGCGCGCCTTCTTAGATCAGCTGGCCCGAGCGCGGACTACCAGCCGCGTCAGTACATCGGCGCCTACAAAGGCGACACTCTCCCGCCCAAGCTTGACCCAGAACTAGAGCGCGTGCGAGCGGAAGTGGAGCAGCCGCGCAGCGAGGAAGAGGCCTTCTCTCTCCAGATGATCATACCGGACTTCCGCAGCGCGAAGCACTGGTCCCACCTCACGCTGCCACTCGCGGCCGTTCTTTGTACCGGCCGACCAGGACCTCCCCTGCGGCGTGGTGGAATCGCCCGCTCCCCGGGCAGAGCTTCTTGAGGCGACGCAGCACATCGCCGCCACACTAGTCCCGCAGGAAGAGATGTTCGCGTCTTTAACAGCGCTCAACCAGCGCTTCGACGAACGCCGGTGCCAGAAATGCTATGACCCGGTCTTGGTGGACGTCCGCGACGAGTCCGAGCTCGTCAGCGTCGAGCGCAACCCGGACAATATCGACGACAACTGGGTGCCGAACCGCACCCACTTCGGGTGGTACGGCTGCCCCGCGCACAAGGTCTCGAACGAGCGGATGCTCGGCGTCGTCGGGGACGCCGTGCGGGAGGTGGACTCGAAGGAGCGCCTCCGGCCCGGGATCCCCTTCTACCTGAATGTGGTGGCGACGCCGGAGGTGCTGTCGTCCGAAGGGGTGGTCATATTCGTGCCCGATGACCCGAGCATCCCGGCGCGCGGGACGCAGACGCACCCGCTCGTGCACACCTCGAAGCCGATGCACCTGAGCATCAAGGAATATTCGCGCGAGGTGCGCAGGGAGTGGGCCCCGGAGTGGGACCCGGAGGTGGACGGGAAGTGGGAGATTCTGGGCCGGCACAAACGAAGGTGGGTTGCGGACGACGGCGCGGCGGAGGGACAGAGTACCCTCAAGAGGATTTGCGGGATGGAGGGGCGCGACACCATCACGCGCCACGCGCTGCTCGATATGGAGGTGGATAATACCTGGTTGACGAAGACGTCGGTGAAGAAAGAGAGGATAGGGTCGCCTCCCGTAAAGAAGGAGAGGCAGGTTTCTGTGCTATAGGACTGTATTTTATCTTTCTTGTTTTATTCCGGTTTCCATCCCATATTCTTAATGTCGCGCAGTCGAGTTTTCTTTGTTGACTTGCGTTGTATAGTACTTCCTAGATTTCCGTGTGTACTCAATTCTATTTGCCTCGCTCTTGCTGGATCTTATGACTTGACGGATCCTCAAACAAAACGATGAGTGTCAGGTGAAAATGACACAGGGGGCTAAAGTGAGATAAAATTCTTCCTTGTCCGTTCGTATAAAGAGCGGCCGGCGCCAGTTGTCGCAGCCCAGCCAAGACTTCGGCCTGGGTCGGGTTGATTCATATTAGAACTTTCAAGGTCAAAGCAAACGAGTTGCCCACGGATTTATCGTCGCTGGGGACGGAGGAGAATCAGTATGTCTGCAGTTGTGGGCCGCGGGTGGTGGGGGATTGTAGTGGATACACATGGCGCAATATATGAAGGTGGTCAAGCGGGTGAACTCTTGTAAATGTGGCTGTGCTGACGTCGCGGCAAACTTGAATAGGAAAGGAAAACACTAAAATTACATTTGGTCCCAGAGTACAGCAAAGACGATGCTATTCAGTGAACGGGAAGGCCGCTGGGCTTTTGAACCCGTTAGCGCCACCGCACGCACGCCAAACTGCGCATTGTCCTTCGACAGCAGAATCGTCGTCGAGGTCACTTTTCCGACCGGTATGACATGCGTCCAGAACATATCCTGGCTCGCACGCCACAAGACCTCGTACCCCGCCGCCGCCGGGTCGCCCGTCCACTTCAGCGTCGAATTGTTCGTCAGCACGCTCGTGTCCATCGTGAGCCCCTTCGGTGTCCCCGGCGCCTGTGCGAGCGACCACAGCGCAACGCCGTTTACGCGCGCGACGCGCGCATTGAACTGGAAGTCGCAGAACTCTATCAAGTCGCCGAATTGCACGCCGTTGACGACGCGCACGTCCTGTTACAACATACTCGTTAGATTTGTGCATGGCACCGAGGGAATGAGAGAACCTGGTGCTGGTGCGCGAAGTTCTCGTTTGGTTCCGTGAAGCGCACTGCAGGGTACCCTTTTGCGATGAAGGATTCGTGATCGCCCCCGCGAAGGAAGCGGTCGGGCGGGTCACCATCTGCACTACACGGAAAGTGAGTGAGCTACTGCAAGAAGGGCAAGAATATAAATACCATTCATCTGCGTCACGGCGTTGGAGGACACCTCGGCAACGAAAACGGCCGAGCTGTCGGATGGGCGAGTCGTTCTCCGCACCGATGCTGACGCGTGATGTGATCTCTGCGAGGGTTTCCGTCGAAGGGATGCCTTGGGTGAACATCCGGATGTTAAAGGGGTCCGTCGTGTTGTCGTCGGCGGTGGAACTGCCAACGATGTCATTCTGGGGTGGAAGGTTACTACATCAGATAAGATATAAGCTGAGGCGTACATTGAGCATGCCCTGGACGTCAGCGCTTGCGTTCTTGAGCCCCGTGGCCATGAAGGCCGATCCAAAAAGACCCTGCTCTTCTCCTACATTGCTGAGAACGAAGCCGGCGCCGGTGGAGGGACAGAGACGAACCTGCAACTGCTGCGAACATAATCGTCGCTGCCGGAGAGTGCGTGGCCATCACCCGTGCAAGCTCCATTGCCACAGCGACGCCGGACGCATCGTCGTCTGCATTACGTCTCAGTATCGCTGGCATGTAAAAAAAAGTTGGCACTAACTTGCACCGGCGCATCATCCACGAAGTTGGTGACGCTCGAAACGCGCGAGTCGTAGTGGCCAGACACGACGTAGATGCGGTTTGGGTCCGTCGAGCCCTTGAGTGTCGCGACTACATTGCTGATTACGGTGTTCTGGATGATGCTTCCGGAGGGTGTTGGAGGTAGCCAGGAACCTGCGGACACTAAGAATAACCCATGGAATGTAATAATAGACGTACCGCGACGGTCATACGCCCGCCGGAGGTCGCAGCGAATGTGCGCATCTCGGATGCAATCCAGTCGCGGGCAGCGCCAATGCCGCGCAGGGATTCGTCTGGTTAGACATAGTGTTGCGGGTGCCGAAGGACACGAGCTTGGTGATAATGGCTTGGATTCGCGCTGGGTCGATCTCAGCCATCATCGCGCTGAGCTCGTCGTCGGGCTGCTGAGGAACGAGTAAGGCGCCGGACCGGTAGGCCACTGGGACACCGCCTGTAGGAAGCTCTCATATGTCGCGAGCTGAGCAAGGGCTGTTCCGGAGTAAGCCAGCGAAACGAAGACACAAGGGTAGTACTTACCTGTTACTGCGAGCAGCCCAAGGATAATAACATGGTAGAAGAGATACATCTCGTTGTGATCTGTGTGCATTTCCCCAATATATAAGCGCGTGCGGCCATGGACTTATCCGGCCGGAGTCAGGTCAGTTCCATGCGGCTCTCTGCTCATCGAGGAATATGTTTCCAGAACAGGCTACCCACGAGGCGGCGTACGGGAATAGTTGTCAGTAATGGCAGAACAAAAGGTGCCATCGACAATTGAGATATTTTGACCTTGATAACATTTTCGATTCGAAACGACCAGAAGAAATGTCGCCCAAAGTCGTTCGCTGCCAGCTCCAAGTTGACAAAAATACTCGGGCTCCGCCGTATATGATAGTTCATCTGAGCCCATGGGGCCTAACAAATAAAGATCGAATCAGAATATCCACAGCCCTTGTCGACAGAAGCAGCGAAGACGTTAACGTTGATCATGTCCAAAAGGGCGATTCTATTTGCGCGTGTTAGTTGTGGTGGCCATTGGCTTTAACCTCGCACCCTCGACTGAACGCTGAGTATCGGCCGAAGAACCCGATTACGAGTAGCGAGTCTGCCAAGAGACTCGCAACTTTCTGTGAGCCCTTCGTGCGCTGTTTCAAGAAAGGATACTAATTGGCCCAGTCTTGCAGCTTGCTTATCGGCCGAGTCCAAGCCTCTCCGAGGTACTTGCTCTCGTATATTAGTCTCCTGCAGTTGTGGCACTTCATGTCCGTCAAAGAACTACAGGCGCGCATCGTCAAAATTTCTGCCGACATCGATCTACAGAAAGAGGTGCTGAAACAACTAGAGAAGGATAAAAGTGCTGCCCAGCGCCAGCTCAACGCTGTCCAGGATCCACTGGTGGCGCGGTTTCCCCTCGAAATATCGTCCAAAATCTTCCTCGAATGTATTCCTTTACCTCCCGTCCCAGGGCTCGCTTCGCACCGATGCTCCTTCTCAATGTGTGCCATTCGTGGACCACTATCGCGCTATCCACCGGTGCCTTATGGGCCGCCATTGATATCGGGTTCTCTGGAAGACCCCAAGCCAAACGCCAGATTCTGAAACTTTGGCTTCATCGCGCCCACAATTATCCCTTGTCCATTACGCTCTACAATGGCCTAAAAAATGGTGCCGCCCCCATCCTTGGACAATACACCAAGCAGATTAAATGCCTTGGACTATACGAGGAGGAATTCAACGTTCGTCGCACCACGTTGACAGACTTCGAATCTTTTCCTTGCCTTGAAAGACTGGCAATCGGCGCTACGGGGAACGAGGAAGATTGGAGCCTGGGATTCAGTCTCGCTCACACGATCAGATTTTTGGGTCTTGCTCAGAACCTTGTGGAATTGACTTTGTACAGTTTCATCACTGAGTCCGATTACAAAACCACGCAGAAACTGGTTCTTCCCAGTCTTGTCTGTCTGAAGTTTGGAGAACTTCCAAAACTTCATCATCTCTCTGACTCTAGCGCCGATGATATTCTTTGTCATATGTCATTGCCTGCCCTGGAAATACTCGCCATCCCATTCACCACCATCTCTTGCAGCGATCTTTCGCTCTTTTTGAAGCGATCATCGCCACCACTCCAGAAATTGGTCCTTGATCATGGGAGTAATTCCTTCGCCTTCGCTGAATTGGACGAATGGCTTCGTCTTGTACCCTCCCTCACGCATCTCGAGTTTCTCGTGAGACGGGAGACTTCCACAGACAATGACTTGTTTTCCGCACTCGCGGACTCCGCATCCCACTTGCTACCAGACCTCAGGAGTCTGACGATCCACAACGCATCCCCGAGCTTCTCTGATTCCTCGTGGCAGACGTTGCTTTGTGCACTTTCTGCTCGGCGTTCCCGACTCCTTCAATTCAAGTTCACTTACTTTGACTGCGAACTACCCGCAGACGTCTGTACTGGGTTGCGACAACTCGTCGCAGATGGCATGGACATCCATATAGGCAGCAAACGTGTGAATCTAATCTCAATCTAGCAGAACTCTTTCCCTAGTGTTTTCCTGTACCCACCTCCATATACGTTGGTTGAATTTTATCGTGTAGCGTGGCTAACGGTGTTGCTTAGTACCTATCTGATTCGATATATAACCGGGATCTTGCAGAAAGCGACAAGTCCGTTATGGTACAACGTCTCGGAATCCAATCGTCTTTTTCTTCCGCAATTATTAAGCGTCATCTGTACTTAAAGTCGACAACCTACAGGCATCTACCTAGGCGACGGACCGCGCCGACCACGTTCAAGCCCACACCGATTCCACATCGTCGAACATCGCTCCACCGTCGACCGGACCCTCGTCCGACTTGTGGGCCCAAAAGAACACGTATGGATGGAAAATCGAACTGAGTGGATCTCTTGTCACCCATCATTGAATAGATGTTGAACAGCTTTCATCCGTAATATGTGGGTACTCAGTTAGTCACTCAGAGAATTAAACCATGGATTTTGAACGACGCTGGCCTTCACGGTCCGCACCAGCTCCTACTGTTCCGCATTACTCATCTCCAGCATCGCTCCTTAGTCTTCCGGAAACGGCTCCACCACGCCGATCGTAGTAAAGTACCTTTCCAGTGCGCCCAGTCCTGAGATCCGCGCGAGAAGTCATAGGCGAATTCAGAACCGGATCGGTGAGCTGCAGAAGTTCGCCGTAGACCAGCCGCTGCGAGAAAGGCGGAGTCGGCGGTGTCCCTGAAAGCAGAGGCCGACCGGACACCTTGAAGCCGTCCGTGCGTTAGGAGCACCTCTGCGGGGCTGAAGTTGAGACAGTCTGGGATGAAGAAACGGCGTTCACTCGAAAACATGGTGGGCATGCTTCCAGATACAAACAGTAAATACCGTGAATGTTCACTTTTGAAAGCGCGGCGTACATTTATTCAACCCAGATCAGAAAACATATGCCCGATTTGGCGAGCTCGAATGATGAGAGCTAGGATCAAAAGATCTGGGTTCAAACCGCTATGAGAAAAAACGGTGGACGATTGACCATTTACCAACTACCAACCTTCTTTCCCGCTTCCCCAGAATTTTGACAGTGAGGGCCTAAGGTCGAACAACTGACTGTATAGGCTTTGACCGGATGCGCTGAGAAGAAGATATGGGCCGACAGCAGTAAAATTCCATGCAGTTTCATATTTATTTGCGCTGTTGCAGTATAAGCCTCAGAGGTTATGGCTGGTTAGGTTCATAAATACGTAGGTATCGGATCATTTTGGACCAGGCCGTAATGATCCTTGGCCACGCTTTACTACCACAGCCACCACTCGACCGTTGGTCCTGAACGGCGTTCAGTCGTTGACGCGTTGACGGCGGAAGCAACTTGAATAGTTTAGAAGGTATCGAGCTCAAACTGCACCCCTCCACTGGCGAGCTAACACATACTTGAAGTTCTCGATTCGAGGCCAACGTAAGGACGGTCCTTGAAGGATTAATTTAAGTCCTGCTACTAAGTAGTACTGAAGTGACAACTTTCAAGCAAGTGAATATACCGCGGCCGACACCTCGAGTCAACGCTACTCAATATTTATTCTTTAATCAGTGCTGAGTACTATGTCGGTCACAGAACTTCAGGCCCGATTGCCAAGCTATCGGCCGACATCGCTCTGCAGAAAGAGGTGATTAAACAGTTGGAAAACAGCAAAAGTGCCACCCAGCGCCAGCAGAACAATAGAGAGTTTGCGGGTCTCGGGCAATCGACCCCCTCCCAAATGCAGACCACGTGTTTCTCTCCACATCTGCAAACACACTCAAGCACATCACTCAAGTCTCTTCTCTTTCCACAACTACGCACATACAATGCCCAAGCTCCTACGTCTCTGTCTATTCCCCCATTTACACTACCTAGAAAACTTTGCCTTCCGGCCCTTCCCCTCAACTTGCAGAACCTTTGGGATGCCCATGGTGAGTACACCACTCGGTGGCACACGGAGGTTTCAATGCAGCATCCCCCACCATATTATTGGGTCTTCTGGTCCCTCTACACTAGACTCATTACTGTTCATGTTTTTTTTTTTTTCCACCTGTTCCGTGTATAATATGGCATTGCGAGCACTCCTCTGTATAATCCAGTTTTGCCACCAATTTGTCTGTGAGCCCTCATTGTCCAGTTGCCTCCCAGATTAAATTCAAGAGCAATTGGTGTCACACTCCCGGCAATTGCGGTAGAGGACTATAAGTGGCGCTGAGGAAGGTAAACTCTAGGAAAACGGAGTCGAAATATCGTGTTGGTGTATTTACTTAATCTCAAGAATGCCAAGAAAAAATTGCTTGGAACCTTGAGAAGATAAGAGGGACCCCGGACCATTACCTTGTTATTATCTCGCCTTTTTCTTCATGTCTTGACTTGAAATTGACGCGACGCGACGCGGCTTAGGCGCGGCACGTGCACTATAGTTCACGTGCTCTGCATTTGGGAGGGGGTCGATTGCACCTGTAAGTTTGCGGTGGAGCCACCAGATCAACTGGTGGCTAATTTTTCTCAGGAACTCCCTGTCCTTGGAGGCTAATGTAGCCACCATTTATAGCCCCCATAGAGAGGATGAAATAGTGGCTAGCATGCAACGGACGATCCGGACACTAACCTGGAACACGAGCCACCAGTTGATCTGGTGGCTCCACCGCAAACTCTCTAATATCCGTGATCCAGTAGCACGCCTTCCTCTCGAACTCTCCTCAGAAATCTTCCACCTATGCCTTCCTCCCTTCTCTACCCGCCCAACTCTTGGGGCTCATAACATCTCAATGCTTTTGCTGGATGTCTGCAATACGTGGACCGACATTGCACGGGCTACTCCAGCGCTCTGGTCTAGAATTCGTCTGGTGATTCCCGGCGATGAAGTCATCCAAGCACTGCTTCAACGCGCGCGCAATTTCCGTCTCTCGGTCTCCCTTCATGGCGGTCTAAGCGATGGTGTCGCCACCATCATTGGGCAACATCCCAAGAAGCGCAGGCACCTGGGAATATTCAATGGCGGAGACCTTAGAGACGTCGGCACACTGTCCTCCTTGGAGTGCTTCGAAACACTTGCGATTGGCGCTTTCCCGAAAGATGTAGAAAGTGCATTCTTCAGTCGCGCTGAAGTTATGACACTTTTGACTCTTGCTCCGAACCTTACGGAATGCACTTTGAACAGTCTCTCCACCGAGGGAGACTACAACCGAGTTTGAAAGAGTCGTTCTTCGCAGTCTCCGTTGCTTGAAATTTGGAGGAGCTACAGATCTGCGCCGTCTGAATGGCGATGATGATTTTATTCGTCATCTTACTTTGCCTGCCCTGCAAACCCTCGTCCTTCCCTTCCACGACATCACATCCACCGAATTTTCACTCTTTTTGGATCAATCCTCACCACCACTCCAACAATTGGTCCTAGGTGTCGATGCAGTTTCCAAGTTCGATTCATACGGAATAGCAGGGTGCCTTCGCCTTATACCCTCCCTCACATATGTCGAGCTTTTCGCTGGACCCCCTGTTCTAAACGACTTTCTCTCATTTGCGGATACCCGATCCTTACTTCAAAACCTCCGCACTCTGAAGTTGCAGCACGACGTGGCGGTTTTTTCCGACGCGTTGTCTAGGTTGCTGTTTCGAACGCTCTCGCGCGCAACTCCGTTGCTTTAATTTTATGAACATGCGCGGAGGGCACCCGCCTGGGCCAGATATCTGTGATGGATTGCGACAACTCGGCGCAGGTGGGATGGAAATATATATAGGCACCACGGAACGCGATTCCGACTCAATAGTGTATAGGTGAAATGTAACACCTAACGGTGACCCGTTTCGTTTCGATTTTGGCCTCAGTATTAACAGTAATGTGACCAGGTTTCTGCATCGCGGTCCCGTGAAAAAGCAAATTCTTTGGTTTCGTTTCACACGTGGTCATCCCAGGCTACCCGAGGTAGCGTATAATAGGAGTCGGAGTGTTTCCTGTTCAAGTTTCAGTTTCAGTCACGCTCGATCGAAAATTTGTTTCACCCATAGACAATTGCCAACGGGACCGCGCCAGAATATACCACTTACCTACCTACCTTCAGATTCAGATTTTTTTTCCCCACTAGGTACGTTTATGTTCAACATCCCGACCTCCATCATTCGTACGTATCGAACACCGGAAGCAAAAACGAAGCAATCGTGACTCCTTCCTAATTAGGCCTTGCACTCAACCAACTACTTCCGCGCAAATGCTGCTGCCAGCTGGTGGATCCTGTCCTCGCTTTCCTCGCTCTCCTAGTTGTTTCTGAGCTCTCTGTATACCGCTCAACCGACTCGTGTCTTCGAGCGAATCTACTCTCGCAAAAGAGTGCCTGGCGACACTTTTGGCCTGTCTCGACACACCTGATTCTTCTCGCCTAACGAGCTCGCTTGTGGCTACGCCGATCCAGCAGGCGCTTGCGGCTACGCCCGATCGATGGTATCATATTCTGTGAGTCATGACCCTTTTTCGAGGTGAAGAATGAGGGAAGTGGGGAGGACCGCGGCCGTTGTGGGTTGTGCACTTTATGGATTTAAAAAGGCCACAGCCTTTACCAACCGCAGCTTTTATACGCTGTTTTTTTTTCACCATACTTGAACCACAAAAACTTTCGTTTCCCCGCGCTGCCACGTTCATTTGCGGGGTTATCTGTCCCGTCCGATTGGAGACCTTGCTTTACATCACCATGTGCCAGACCGTCGGGAAGAACGGAGGCTTCTTTTCATGTTTTTTTGCACTTTCAGGCACTTTTGCTGTCTTCTCATGCTCCTTCTGACTCCTTCACACACAGCGCACTCGCGCATCGTCGCGCTTAGGCTCAGCGCATCACCCTGGTCCCTCTCCTCTCGCGTTTTATAATAGCTCATCACGATACCGGCTAGGTCACTACCAAGAAGTCACTACCTTAATTTTTGGCATCCACAAAATTCGGCTCGACCAATCCCACCATTTACTGATATCTTGCATCGTCATTCTGGCCGCAGCTGAGGGATAGGCCAGTGATACGCAAGTGATACGCCCAAGATATGCTTTCGAAAATCCTCGGCGGTCGGGAACTTTGCCGGTGGGGCTTGTGGAGTTTCATCAAGAGATCAGTGATGGATCGAAACTCCCGCTGTGGGGCGAAAAAGATTTCAAATCAAATGAAATGGGGTGTGGGGCATCACCACGAGATCCCGCCCCCAGTTAAATAGCGACGCGTCGTCATGCCCCCCGAAAACGAACCCTTCGTTTTCTTCTTCTTCGTCTTTTCAATCTGACGAAGATGTCCGAAAAGGGCGAAAAGGAAAAGGTCGAGTATGTCGAGAAGAGTCTCGCCGTGAATATCGTGGAGAACCCTCTCCAGGTCAGTATGCTCGTGTATCGTCCTGTCGTTGTCGCTGACGGTGCACTTTGTTCAGCGCGATAACAAGGAGAAGGTCGCCGCCGACGCCGAAGAGTTTTGCAAGACTCACGGACTCGCCGAGCATGTTGACTTGTTCCGCAGGGCCGCCCTCGTCGCTCGTGATTCGACAAATTTCGAAGCGGTGTCCTCTTTGCCAGAGGACGAACTCGCTGCGCTCATTTATGAGAGAGAACACAAATGGCACGGTCCTTTCACGCTTTGGTATTCTATCATCCTGTGTGCCGTCGGTGCGGCCACTCAGGGGTGGGATCAGACCGGCTCAAACGGTGCCAACTTGTCTTTCCCCGAGGAATTCGGGATTTCGGGTCCGGGTACCAACGAGTGGATTGTCGGAGCTGTAAACTCGATTATCTTCTTGAGCGCCGGCTTGGTGTGAGTTTCCGACTCTTCAGTCTCTTTTACTTGATCACCGCTCACCTTTCTCGTATTTCAGCGGTGCATGGATCGTCGACCCCTTGAATCACTTCCTTGGACGTCGTGGCGAGATTTTCCTCACAGCCCTCGTCCTCTTCGCCACCCCGATAGCCTCTGGCTTCACCCACTCTTGGCAAGCCCTGTTCGCTGTTAGATTCATTCTCGGTATTGGTATCGGCGCCAAGAACGCCACCGTGCCCATCTTCTCGTCCGAATTGGCCCCGGCTCGGATCAGAGGCGCGCTCGTCATGTTCTGGCAGTTGTGGGTCACCTTTGGTAAGCAAAGCGTCTACGCACCCAAAACAGGACGCTTACTCGTCTTCTCAACAGGCATCTTTGCGGGCTTTGCGGCCAACGTCATAGTCAAGAACGCCGGCAAAATCGCCTGGCGTCTTCAGCTCGGCTCGGCCTTCATCCCCGCGTTCTTCCTTGCGCTCGGTATCTGGTTCTGCCCAGAATCTCCTCGATGGCTCATGAAGCACGGCAAACACGACAAGGCATTCCAGTCCTTCCTGCGCCTCAGGGCCCACCCGATCATCGCCGCCAGAGACTTCTACTACTCCTACATCATCTACCAGGAGGAAATACTCCAGGCCAGGGGTGCAAGCTACCTCTCGCGTTTGAAGGACTGCTTCACGGTCCCGCGCATCCGGCGCGCGAACTATGGCGCGTCGACGGTCATGTTGGCCCAGCAGATGTGCGGTATCAATAGTGGGTCGCTGACATTCACCCCTCGCATAATCTTGCTGATTTCGCCTTCCTTTACAGTCATTTCGTTCTACAGTTCGACGATCTTCGTGAATGTGGGGTACACCGCTGATCAGGCGCTCTTCGCATCCCTCGGATATGGCGCGCTCCAATTCGTGTCCACCATCCAACGGTGTTCTTGATTGATACCAAGGGGCGCCGGACTTTGTGTCTCATTGTGCGTATTTCAATCCGTTTCACTTCGTGTATCCGGATACTGATGAGCGGCGTGCGAATCGCAGACGTTCCCTCTCATGTGCATATTCCTGCTGGCCGCCGGGCTGTCTCTTTTGAAGACGGACGGGACCAAAGCAGAGAAGCTCGGGCCGTTGGTACTGTAAGTTCCTTATCCTCTCGTCGATATTCACCTTGATTGACCGTGATCGGTTCAGATTCGTCTACCTGTTCACGATCATGTACTCGTTTGGTGAGGGACCCGTCGCGTTCCAGTACTCGGCGGAGGTGTTCCCGACGATCCAGCGAGAGCAGGGAATGGCGTGGGCGGTCTGCATTAACAACGTGTTTGGTGAGTGTTTACGACATATCTCTCCGGTCTTGCGCTGACGACGGCGACGCAATTAGCTGGTGTGCTTGGGCTGACCTTCCGCGCATGCAAACGGTGATGACGCCCACTGGTGCCTGTAAGTCGTCGTCTCCTTCGTCGTCGCGACCATTGATTGATCGCCGCACCAATAGTCGGCTTCTACGCGGGGCTCAATCTCATCGCGTGGGGCATGATCTTCTGTTTCGTGCGGGAGACCAAGGAACTGACGCTGGAGGAGCTTGACCGTGAGTCCCGCTTGCTGTGCCCGTATTGAGAGCCACGAATGCTAACCCCCTCACAGAAGTCTTCTCGGTCCCGACCTCGCAGTACATCAAGTACGAGTCGACGGTGTGGCTGCCGTGGTTTATCAAGCGGTATATTCTGCGCAGGAACATACCCAGGCCACCTCCGATCATCGAGAGGGCCGAGTTTGTGGATAAGGACGTTGAAAAGAGGTCGGAGGCGTCAGAGTGAGGATACTAGACGAAAAGATACTATTGACGTATTATTATGGGTGGTAGAGAAAGAGTTGACGACTTTTATTAACGATATCTATACTTTTCTGTTTTACAATGCCTCCATTTAATGATCCATTGTGCTACAATCTTCATATATGCTTAACATATTACATAGTCTTGAAGCAAGAATGGATCCCAGCCATGTACAGTACATTTTTTACAAGAAGTCCGGAAGCAAAACGAAAGGATTCAAAAGAATGCCGATCCTCCTTCCTATTTAGGCCTTGCACTCGACCAACTACTTTCGCAGCGCTTCTGGTGGATATCAGCTTTCCTAGTTTCCTTGGTCGTTTCTGGGCTCTATGGTACACCGCCCAGCCGACTCGCGTCTTCTAGGGAATCTGCTCTCCCAGGAAAAAGAGTATGCAAAACACCTGGCGACACTTTTGGACCACTCGAATGCATCCCTGGCTTCTGTGACTGCCTACGCCTCTGCCTCATCTCCAGCCTCGGCGCACCTGATTCTCACCGTCGCGGGCTCGCTTGCGGCGGCGGATGACGCCCTCAGACACTATGCCGTTGCAGTGGACCGATGGCGGGACTATCTGAAGGGATTGAAGGCCCTCGAGGACGAGTTGGGAATATCATGCGTGACAGGGAGATTCTGTGAGTGTTTCTAACCCTTTTTCGGGGTGGGAGTGGGGGACGTTCAAGAGAGTTGGGAGGCTTGCCCCTGATGCGGGGCTCGCGGCGTGGGTTGTGCGCGCAAACTAGAATATGGTTTTAAGGCCGCACCCTTTGTCAACTGCGGCTTGTATACGCTGTGGTTTTTCACGATAAGCCCCAAAGCTTTCACGGCGCTGCCAAGTCATTTGCGGGGTTATTCCTCCCCCGAACAACCAGCGCATTACATGTCCACCATCGGCGAGAGGTCTGAGCCCTTGTTGAGCGCTATTTGGACCGCGCAGAAACAGCTTCTTTCGCGTCGTCTCCGCCCTTACATTCTTGGGGGTCTTTTTTTTTCTCCTCCCGAATGCCCACCGGCTTCTTGTTCGGATATCGTATTTATGCTGAAGATCCCTATTCTCTGCCATTTCCCTTATTATCTTATACCCTACTGACGAATCACTTCCTCAGGGTAACCCGCCTAATCAAAGCCTCCAAGCCCACCCTTCACACGACGCATTCGTCCACTTCCCTCCCCAGTTCGCCGATCCAGTCGCACATCTCCCTCCCCTTCTCTGCGAATAGCACCACAAACGCAAAGCTCGCAGCGGCGCAGACGGAGCTCCAGGCGTGCGAGGCGCACCTAGCCGCCAAAGAAGCCGCCCTTGGCGCGCACCGTGCCGCACTCGTGCGCGAGGGGCTCGCAGGGCGTTGCCGCGCACTAGCAGAATGTGGCCAGCGTGGAGCGAGGCAGGCAGGGCGGGCGCCGTGACCGCCCAGGGCAGTGTGACGCGCAATCCTCCCCGACCACCCGCAGCACGCCGTCTCGGACCCGAACAAGCCACTCCCTGGCGTCGCAGGTTCCGACCTCTCACTCGCGCCGTCGCAGTCCGCGTCGCAGATCAACCTCTTGCGGAGCCGCAGCACATCTACAGTGACGCGACGCTCCCGCCGCCGTCGTCGCAGTCGCATGAGTCGAGCTCGAACCACGACATGCCCCCGGCCCCCATCGCTGCTGCAATGACGCTCCCGCCGGCGGCGGGGATCCCGCTACTCCCGTTCTCGCGGCGCGCGCTCTCCCGCCGCATCACGGAGGAGGACCTGGTGCGCACGCCGTACGGGGACGACGACCAAGGGAGCAGCGCGGGCGAAGAGGAGCCCACGGGGCCGCTCGAGGTCGTGGAGAATCCGCGGTTCGCGACGGCCGCGGCCGGCGCGAAGGGCG
Source organism: Mycena leptocephala (assembly GCA_029378395.1). Classification (NCBI taxonomy): domain Eukaryota; kingdom Fungi; phylum Basidiomycota; class Agaricomycetes; order Agaricales; family Mycenaceae; genus Mycena; species Mycena leptocephala. Next base: position 15,117 of record JARJLF010000291.1, read on the forward strand.
GGCTCCTGAAGCGGGAGGGGACGCTCAAGCGCGAGGCCGCGCCTGACGCGGCGCCAGCCGACGGCGACGCTGCGGCAGGAGTCTACGTACGGGGGCAGCACATTGAGCGTTCCCGTGAAGAGCAACTCTGGGTTCTTCGGGAGCATCCGCGGGCTGTTTGGGCGCCGTGGTGGGAGCGATATCGGTGCGGGCGGGCGGCGGCGGTGGGGGAAGGGAAAGGAGGACGACGCGGAGAGCGAGGAGCCGGACGTGCGCAGCGAACCTCCGATGCCGATGCCGCGGGCGCGGGCGCGTGTTGTCAGTGACGTTGGCTCGCGCCGCCGCAGAGGGATGACCGAGGACAGCGCTCGAAAAGCGGAAGAGTGGATCGGCGGGCAGGGTCTGCTCCTCTCGCCCACAGACGTGGAGGAGAAGGGGTGGGCGAGCGACGGCGGCACGACGCCGACGTCGACTCTGGTGAAGCGGAAAAAGAGCAAGAGCAAAGGCACGGTTCGCAGTGGCGAAAGCACTATTCGCAGTGTTGCGAGCAGCGCGGCGTCGGACTCAACGGCAGAGGTTCTTGTGCTGTCGCCGCGCCACAAACGGCGAGCGTCGCTCGGCATCACGGGCGACAGTGCCTCGGCTGAGGCGCTCGTGCCATCGGTTCCGGGCGGGAAGACGACGGCACGGACGGAGCGCCGCGCCAGTATGCCTGTACACCCAGCACCGCGGCTTCCAACGCAGACTGTGAGCCTGATGAGCATCGTGGAGGACGTCGCACGAGCGAATCGGGACGGGTGGGCCGGGCACAATAGCAATGGGAACGGCGGGAGTGTTGCGGCCGGTGGGAGCGCCAATGGTAGCGGGGGACTGGTGGATGTAAAGGCGCCACGCCCCGATGGATCCACCCTGCGAGGACGTACAATGAGCGTTGGGGCTACCCTCGAGGGTCTTCCGCGCGCTCCCGGGTCGGTGTTTTTAACCTCTGGTTCGTTGTATTCGACGCCCGCGGTGCCCCCCACGTTCTCGGGGCCGGAGATGCTTGCGCCCTCGGGGACGTCGTCTGCAGGGTCTTCATTGAAACGCCCAGCAAAGTCACCGCTGCGCAGCGCCATGAGGACGGCGTCGCCGCCGCCTGCACCTGCTCCCCCAGCTGTTCCCGTCAAAGCACCCTTGCCTGCGGCTGTACCGGTGCCGATACCTGTTCCGGCGCCTATACTCGCGCCTGTAATCAACGGAATTGGGAACGAAAACGGCAAGGGGAAGGGGAAGGCAGTGGAGAGCGCGGACGACTCGGACGACGCAGCATCGATTTCATCGTACGCAACTGGGCGCGAGACGCTTGACGAAGATGGGAACGAAACGGAGCACGAGGATGGCGATGAGACGGAGCACGAGGAGGAACACGGGAAGCCACCCCCGCCCCCGCCACACGAATACGCCAACGGGACGGTACTGCACGACAGTCCGGTCGAGACCAGCAACTTGATCGAGGACTATGGATACGGCGGGTCCGACCTCTCTGCGAGTTCGGCGTCGACGCAAACTGGTGCTCCGCCGACGGCTCCGCGGCGCAGGAAGAGTGTGCGGGTTTCGCTGCAGCCGACATTCTCGGCTACCCCGCCTGCGATCGACGATGATACCGAGGATGAGGACGCGGGAGGGGGTAGTCATGCACCTTGGGGCGGCCGCGCTCAGCCTGCGGATATGTGGGAAGATTCGAGCGAGGAGGACGTCGAGTATCAGAAGGCCAAAAAGCTGTTAACCCGAATTTCGCGGAAGGAACAGAAAAATCGCTGAGACATTATACACGTCTTCATCTAAATTTTCTCTGGTAGTATACAATCTTATGTAGTTTTCTGTAGTGTACTCTGAGCTTTAGAGCTACTAATGAATATCTTTGCTCGAGTCAAAGCAATTTAAAAGCGGGACCACGATTACATAAGCCAGGGCATACATCGTCTGCGCCTTTGTCATTTGCCTTGTCAGAACCAGAACATATCTTGCATCGTACCACCACTACACCCCTAGCACACCAAATCTACAATGTCTGAGGAGGCTCAGGATCAGCAACCTCAGGGAGAGGTCAAATCGGAGGACGCACAGGCTACCATAAACATCAAGGTCAGTTCGCCCTAACCTGCCACCGGATTTTACTTGGAGCTTTCTTTGTGGAACGGAACGTTTGCTGACCCTCGAGCGCGTCTTTTCTGTAGGTTGTAAGCTCGACAGGAGAGGAGGTCTTTTTCAAGATCAAACGGAGCACGAAGTTGAGCAAGCTTCAAGGAGCGTATGCCAGCAAAGTAGGGAAAGATGTCAGCAGCATCCGGTGAGCCATTGCGATTTATACCTGTCTTTTTCGGAGGATTGGAGCTGGTACCGTACGCCTATCGTTTCGCTTGTGGCCTATTTCCTTTTTTTGTCATATCCGTCCTTGATGCTCATCTGTATGCTCTCTTCCAGGTTTCTGTACGACGGCGCGCGAATAAACGACGACGACACGCCATCGTCTTTGGACATGGAGGATAACGGTGCGCTTTCCGTTCTGCCTTCCCTCCCATGGCCTCACTAACGCCCCCGCCCACATAGACACGATCGATGTCATGGTTGAGCGTGCGTGCTTTGTCTCCCTCTTCATGCGTTTTTTCCTGACCTGCTTTTTCCGTTCTCCAGAGGTCGGCGGCGCATCTTCGCATCGCCCATGATCCCACATCGTCTGGCGCCGATTTTGTTTCCAGATTGTCTGTCTCCCTACAGTATAATGTACCACCCTCCCGCTGTCCGTCCCCAACCATCTTGACCCCCCAAATTCTAAATGACATATTCGTTTTCCCGCATTCTCCTGTGTTACATACTAATTGCGTCAATGAGGATTCTAGAATGTGTCTGTTCCTATTTTTTTCTGGGTCGTTTTCCATCAAGCCCTTCGGTCTGCTGTCCTCGAGAGGCCTAACGCACTCCGATTTTTTTCTGACGGCGCAGACTCTTCCTGCACTTGGATTTAATTTGGCTCGCTGGCGCCAAGTCGAGTCAGACCTCATCTCCGTGATGCGTTTTATTTCTATGCACAGAAGTGAGATCTATCAGAACTGTTGGTCTACCGCTGTTCGAATTCCGCTCCTCCGCCGTTCTATTCCCAAGCACAGATCCACGTTTTGTCAATGTACTGTTCTGGTGCTCTCATTTTCACGGAGTTGGACGTTCCGTCTTTATTAACAAAGGTCGCCTCGTCGGTGCTCCAAGTGTCTCGTACAGCTCACTTCTCACATTGTTTTGTGCCGACCTTTCACCCTCGTTCTCTTTCACAGAGACTTCAACGACACGCGCAGAAGCGGACAGATCGCTCGGTGACGATGAAACCAGGAGCCAAAATCCACAGCAAAAGATTCAGGCAAACTCATTGGAAACCACAACTATTGCTGTTTATATGAGACGTCGCGCAGTGGTCGACGACCGTATCGGACTCTATTGACCGAAGGGGACGGTTTGTACACGACAATAAGAGGCGACGGATTTCAGGACATGACCTTGACCGATCTGTCTATTTCGTTTATTCTCTTCCACTTCATAGATAAATCGCTTCTCTCTCTAAGATGTTCTACCCAACGTCGCCCGACATACGGTACAATGAAGACTTACGCCAGTGGTTGGAAGTTCGAAGTTGAAAATAATTCAAATTTTTGGTTCGTTCACAGCTCAACCTAACCAAGGTAGCCAACTGTCCGTTCTTCAAATATCTGCTCGGATTGCTTTCAAAGTCGAATGCTTGATGTTTTTGGACCACACCGTTTTCTTGTAGAGGCCCCGGAGCTAGGTCGGGCAAAAGGAAGTGGCGGTGGGGGGGTGGGGGGGAAGAGAGAGGAAATTCGTTCTGTGGGTTCCAACATATATTTCCATCCCATCTGCGGCGAGTTGGCGCAAGCCATCACAGACATCTGCACTGGGCTTGGATGCGGAAAGTCGAGCTCTAAGGTCGACGCAAGTGAGTTGTGCGCGGCGCGTCGAGAGCGCACGAAACACAGTTTCATACGAATACTGGGAGAAGCCCTGCAGGAGTTTCAAAGTCCGGAGATTTGGAAGGAAATGAGGGGAGTCCGCGAGGGCGGAGAATAAGCCGTCTGTACAAGTCTCGTCTGTCAAGTACAACTCGAGACGGGTGAGGGAGGGTACAAGACGCAGCCATTCGTCCAATTCGGTGAACCCAAGTTGAGTACGTCCGACCAACTCTTGGAGCGGCGGCAAGGATCGTTTCAGAAAGAGCGAAAATCCGCCGCTGGAGATCGTGTTGAACGAGAGGGCGAGTGTTTCCAAGGCTGGCAACGAAAGATGATCAAGAATGACATCTTCGCTTTGAAAATTGCGGATGTCTTCTGATTTCCCGAACTTCAAGCAACGGAGGTTAAGAAGAACCAACTTTTCCTCGGGTTCGTCGGCCTCACCAAGGAGCACATTATCCAAAGTGCACTCTCTGAGGTTCGGAGCAGAACGCAAAAGTTCCATGATGTCGTAGAGACTGAAGACCTCTAAATCTCCGTGGTCCTCCGACCGTTTCCCTTCAATTGTGAGGGTTTGAAGAACAGAGAATGGTCCGAGGCTCGTGAAAGAGCGGACATCGAATCGAAATTCTTCATCGGATATTTCGAGATGTTTTAGTTGCTTCGCGTATCGCCCAAGGACGGGGGCGACGTTGGAGTCCAGGCTACGACGAAAGGAGATCGACAAGGGGCAGTTGCGTGCACGTGGAAGCCAAGCTTCTAGGATTTCGAAACCAGGAAAATCGAGATGAATAGCGGCCCACAACGACGGAGTCGATAGTGCTATATCGGTCCACGCATTGCAGACATTCAAGAAAAGTATTGGGACAGCATGAGACCGAGGAGTCGGGCGGATGGGGAAGGGAGGAGACACTGGCGGAAGATTTCTGAGGAGATTTCGAGGGCATCTGTGCCACTGGATCGCGGATGGCATTGAGCCGGCGCTGAGCAGCACTTTTGCTCCGTTCCAGCTGTTTAAGCACCTCTTTCTGCCGTTCAATATCTTCCGAGAACTTGTCAATGCATGACTGAAGCTCTTCGACGGACATGGTTGGCTTCTCCGTCTTCATAAACAATAAATCAAAGTTCCTAAGGTTCCCTTGGGACGGGAAAGCACAGAGTTCCAATCAGTCCCACTAAAGGTACCGGTGGGGCACGCCTGCAAGCAGCCTGAGTTGGCAATGGAAAAGCATAAAATGCGTACGCACCTCCGGCAGAAAGAAAATAAAGTATTCTACAGCCAGTGTAGGAAGAAAGAGGAAAGAGACATTGAAAAAAGAGATCCGTTATATTGGCCCGGGGACCAGGGTTGGACCAGGGTACGGACGACGATGGCGATCACACTTGACATCAACATCAACATCATCCGATCAAGTCCGCCAAGCCAAGGTAACGCGGCGGCGGTTTGTCAACGCCCCATGTCAGCCCAATGTTGCAGCGACTCAACGGTTTGTGATCATTTGTTGAGATCCTTCATCGTTGTGTCCCATCCCACGTAACGCTGCAAAATTTCAAGCTTGGCGTGTTCGGTGTTCACTGGGGACCGAAGTTGTCGACAAATTTCATCAACACAAAAATGCGCCCTCTATCAATCCAAGGTCGAAAACAAGAAAATTTCCGCTTTAGAATCTAATTATCTGGCCGATAAATTGTTGTTTCATAGACTCGTTTCACAGGAAATGAGATATCATCTTCCCATCCTGGATCCATTTTACCTCCAAAGTCAAACGTTTTATTTCTCCGCCGGCTGCACCCTCAAACCCGATCAGCATTAATGTTGAGGATCACAACGGGGACTTCCAACTCAGATCACTGCTTGAAATCTGGGCCCACATTTTTAGTGAGTGGTCCACGTATCTGTGGGCGCAGCATGGGGACTTTTTAAACAGGTCGTAGCGGTGTATCCCACATTGGATTTTATCTCGTTTCCGAACCTTGGACTCCTCGAACATGTGGCCCTTCGGTGGCCCAAGATATCCCGTTCTATCTGTAGCGCAAGCTGGAACTCCTCTCGAAGATACCACCAAACGTAGTCTCGACTCCAAAATTTATGACTACATCATCGTCGGCGGTGAGCTTTTACTTTGGGTACCATTTTCGTTAATCATTTTGTTTCAGGCGGTACTGCTGGATGCTGTCTGGCCTCGCGTCTTAGCGAAGACCCCTCGGTCACTGTGCTCGTCCTAGAGCGTGGACGAGTGCACGATACGTGGTATTCGAGAATCCCATTGATCTCGAGTGATTCAACGAGCAAAGCCACGCCGATAGTAAGGTCTCTGTCGGCACCGATCAAGGGTGCACTCGGTCAGGTAGTAGACATCGTTCACACAGAAGCCCTGGGCGGCGGCAGCAGCGTCAATCAGATGCTTGCGACTCGGGGTGCCGTTGGAGACTTCGAATACTGGGCGGAACTTGGCCATCCCGGGTGGGATTATGATTCGCTGAAGCCATATTTCATTAGATCGGAGAAGAGTCTCAGCCAGCAGTCGAACGACCGCGGATATTCCGGTGTGCTTCGTTCTTATTGCTTCGAGCACTTGCTAAACTATTCGACAGGTCCTTTGGTCAATCAAACCTTCCCAGAATTTCCGTACAAAATCCAGCGCACGTAAGAGTTCAAGAGCTCTCTGAATTGCCCTCGTTACTCACAACCTCGACAGTGTCCAGAATGTGGCTACTGCTATGGGATTTAAGGACGTCAAGAACTTCAATTCCCCTGAAATCCCGGTCGATGTATGTGCTACACTAGACGTTGCGATCGACGAGAAGTTGCGACGCGTCTCGTCCTACCACGCATTTTTACCAGCCAACCTTGCCCTAGAGCGCCACGAACACCTCAAAATATGCACCAAGGCAGTAGGCACATGCATAGAGTTTGATGAAGGAGTCGCGGTCGGCGTGGTTTTTGAATCCAGCGATAGATCCATTCCTGGAACGTTCTACGCTCGCGCCAGAAGGGAGATAGTAATTTGTAGCGGCGCTATTGGATCTCCTCAGTTGTTACTTCTCAGGTTGGATCTATCTTTCGTGTCTTTTCGAGTATCTCAAATCTCGAACTCAGCGGCATTGGACCCAAAGAGCATCTGGATGAACAAAATATTCCGACCGTGAACGATCTTCCTGGGGTTGGCGAACACCTCGTGAGTAGATATCTAAGCTTTGAACAACGAGGAGGTTCAATTGATTTTCCTTGTAGCAAGATCATATCGGATTACCGGTTATGTATCAGGTCCCTCTCGAAGATACCCTGCACCACAACGAGAATAGCACTTGGAAAGGTGTTCTAGAGCTCGTCAAGTACATGTTCGGATTTAAAGGTATCATGGGATCCACTGTCTCCCCGATGGCAATTTTCACGCACACAACCCATCTCGACGAAAATACTGCTGCCGTCCGCAGCCCCCTTCCTATCCCCTCACCGGGCACCAATCGTCCTGACCTCGAAATCATGACTATCGCACATTGGTGCTCAGAACCTCCGCCATATAAGATTCGAATCGGTGTATTCTCCTTTCTTCTGTGCAATGTGCAACCCAAATCCCTCGGCTCAGTTCGCCTCGCGTCATCCAACCCCCACACTCGGCCAACGGTGGACCTTGGGTTTTTAACCAACCCAGAAGACTATGTACCGCTTCGCAAAGGCATAAAACTCGCCCTCCGACTGGCTGAGAAGGTTGGCGCCACGGGCTACCCGATTAAAGACTTTCAAGTCCCTTCGTCCGAAGCAGAGAGCGACTTGGATGATTTCATTCGAGCTCATATCCGCACCGGGTATCATTACACCTCGTCCTGCAGGATGGCCAAACGGGAGGAGGGTGGAGTGGTCGATGACGATCTGAAGGTATATGGCGTCCGCGGCCTGCGCGTTTGTGATGCATCGGTCTTTCCATGCGTTACGTCGGCTCATACCATGGTCCCCGTCATTGCTGTTGCAGAGCGATGCGCCGACCTAATGAAATCCCAAGAGGTTTAAATAAATACTTACGGTCGTACAATGATTCATTCAACTAATGCGGTATTCTGCTGATATTCTAAACGCAAAGTCGAAGTAGCAGTACCAGAAGACAAGTTGAAATTCACCGAAATATCTACACACGTCGGTTACAAAAGAAACCGTCAAGTAGCGAGGCGCTAAAGCGAGATGAAGTTGGTGTTTTGGGTCCCAATGTATATTTCCATCCCACCTGCGGCGATCTGGCGCAGTCCAGCACAGATGTCGGGCCCGGGTTTTAGTTGTTCTTCATCTGGATTTCTAAGGTCAAAGCAAACGAGTCGCGCACGGCGAACCGAGAGCGCGCGAAGCAGTGCCTGATATGAAGACACGGAAAGGGCCGCATCGTGCTGGATCTTCAGAGTGTTGAGGTGTGGGAGGAAATGGGATGAGGAGTCTGCGAGTGCGGCGAACAAGTCGACTAAAAATGGCGACCGGCGGGCATACAACTCGAGATGCTCTAGGGAGGGGATAAGGTGGAGACATTCGTTTAATTGGATAGAGTTCATTGATGGCGAGTCGCATCCTTCACCTAGGACGAGTTTTTTGAGAGGAGGCGAGAAACTCATCAAAAAGAGTGAAAACTCCGTGCTGGAAATCTCGGATAACGGGAGGAAGAGTGTTTCCAGAGAAGGTAATGAAAGATGTAAGAGAATTTCGTCATCCCCGTTGAGGCTGCGGAGGTCTTCTTGTTCACCGAACGACAAAGAACGGAGTCTGGGAAGAAGCAGTTTTTCCCCGGCATAGTCCAAAATAGTGGTGACATCATGGAAGGTGCATTCCACAAGGTTCGGAGCAACACGCAAAATTTTGATGATTTCCCTTAGACTGAAGTGGCTCAACCATTCATAATCGTCTGCGACAGTACTAATGGTCAATGTTTCAAGGATAGGGAATGTCCCGAGGCCTTTCAAAGAGCCTCGACGAAGTGTCTCCTCGTGTATTTCGAGATGTTTGAGCTGATTGGCATGTCGGCAAAGGGTGCTGGCCAAGTGATTGTCCAGGCTTCGACGTAGGTTAATGGTCAAGGGGAAATTGCGAGCGCGTTGAAGCCAAGTTTCCGAGATTTCAAGGCCGTGAAAGCTGAGATGAATAGTGGCCCAGAGCGCCGGAGTGGATAGTGCTATATCCGTCCATGTGTTGCACACGTTCAAAAGGAGCATTGGGGCCTGCCGAGGGTCAGGCTCCCGCTGCCAGTAGGGAGAAAGGCACTGGAGGAAGATTTCTGACGATATTTCGAGGGGTAACCGCGCAATCGGATCGCGGATAGCGTTGAGTTGGCGCTGGGCAGCACCTTTGGTGCGTTCTAAGTGTTTTAGAACCTCTCTTTGTAGGTCGATATCGACCGAGAGTTGAGCGATGCGCGCTTCAAGTTGGAGCTCTGCAACGGACATGCCGGGCCTCTTGATTCAGAACGTCAGTTAGGTCATGCCGAGAGGATCGGTAAAGCTTTCTCACTCCAGTCAATGGGTCTCAAAATGAGTTTTCACCGAGGTTTTCACTCAGGTCTTTCTTGTGTGAAGTCACTCTACGAGTGGCGGTTCTGTCAAGAGAGACTATTTAGTATGAGTGGTGGGTTGAGATGAATACTAGTGCGCGTCCGTTTGCTCACCCCACAAACTTATGAATTCGGGACCTGTGTAGGAAGAGCTGTTGGAAGAGAACGCTGAGATCAAGCTCTGTGACACACCGTGACAGTCACACACACTCCGTTAAATCGCAAGCTTTTCTCACCATGACACTCGAATAAAAGCCTGTACGTTTCATGCTTTTTTGTTTTTGTCTTTTGTTGCTGAAACTCTACTTAGAAAGAAAGGATCAAAATAATTGTGTTCTGGATGTGTGGATCTGTTTGGCCACAGAGACTGACCGCGACTGGTCACGGGACCCTTATTTCCTACTCGCCGTGATTAACCGCGCAACGTCGCGCTCATCCACGTCAGCTCCGAGCTGGAATGTATAGCCAGCTATGAGTTCCCTTGCTTTCCTAGTGACTGAACTCCAGGTACGAGCTTCTAGCGTATTCAAGTCCTGCAAGTTTGACTAGTAATTATCCAGTCTTTGGCCAGTGAAACTCGGAGAAAACACCCTGATATTCGCGAGGTCTGTGTAGATACTATTTCAATTTGAGTTCCTTACGAGGGTGATATAGGCAGCAGAAAAATCGTTAGCAATCCTTAGAGCGTCTCCAGAACAGGCAACCGCAAATTTGGCCTCAGGTTCGCCATTCCTTCTCAATTCAAGAAACTACGAGGTTCATGGACGTTATAGATGGCCCCCAATCTGATGATCTTCTTCGACCGGTCTTCATGGGATGCGCGACCAAAAACGCCAAAGTCGTGGCCATTTCGCTTGGCTCGCTCCAGCGGTTAATAGCCCTCAAAGCCGTTCCGCAGTCTGCAGTGGAACTCATCATTAAAACGATGAGCGATGCTATGAGTCAAGGCGTCGACATCCAGCTTCGAATTTTGCAGACGCTGCTGTCCCTGGTCACCAACTTTCCGGCGGTGCATGGTAGTCTGCTGGGCGAGGTGCGTTACTTTGTTCTTAATGATGTTCTGGCGTTGGCTTGCCACGAATCCCGTGGTAAACCCACGGTCTTGTATGGGAATCGGCCAGAAGCTCAACTGTGTCTAAAACAGCCATGGTCTTTGGCGTGCCATTTGAGCCATAGAACATCACTATCTGTGTAATAATTTGGGCGTTTTCCTAATTTCTCATAACAGGCGCTTCTGTTATGCTTCAAATTGCAGGAATCAAAGATTGCAGTGGTGTCTTCGACCGCAGCGGCTACGCTCCGCCAGCTCGTCATGTTCGTGTTCGATAAGATGGTCGACGAGGACCGCCGGGATGATCCTGATGCCGCGCAGTGGCTCGAGATGAAGCTCCCCAACGGAACCACAAAGTCCCTCGGTCCCTCCGCCCGCGACGCCTTCTCCGTCTTCGAGGACCTCTGTCTCCTCGCAAACTCAGAGAAACCCAACTTCCTCAAGCTCGAGTTTCTTCACAAGACCTTCGCGCTCGAGCTGATCGAGAGCGTGCTCACAAACTACCACGACCTCTTCCGCCAAGTGCGTCCCTTGTCGTCTTACGCGGCGTAGTAATGCTGACTTGCTTCCAGCACTCCGAGCTGGTGCTGCTCCTCCAGCTGCACCTATGTCCGTTGCTCCTCAAAGCGCTCTCTGATCGGCCGCTGTTCCCGCTTACGCTGCGCTGCACGCGTGTCGTCTTCCTTCTCCTGAAGCAGTTTGCGCGCGAGCTCGAGACGGAGGCGGAGATATTCCTCATGTTGCTAATCAAGATCGTGGGCGAGGACCACACCGAGCAGTCTGAGCAAACGCCTCGGCCGCAGTGGATGCGCGTGCTCGCGATGGAAATCATGCGAGGGTGCGTACCTTCTTTACTTCGCCCCTATTCTTCAGCTTACGCGTATGGTACAGACTCTGCAGCGACGCGGAGCTGATGCGCAATGTCTGGGCCCGATATGACGCGAACCACTCGGGCTCGAACGTATTTACCGCACTCATCACCACGTTGAAGCGCCTGGTGACGGAGAAGCCCGCGCTATTGGGTGTGTCGACGCAGATCTTTGGCGTTGGGGTGCAGCCAGATAACGGGGGCAATGCGTCGAACTCGGGGTACGGGCTCGATGTCGCAGGCATGGCAGGGATGGTGGCGACGGCCGCGAGTGCGACAGTCTCTGGCGTCGTCGGGATGATGGGTTCCACCGGCGGCTTGAGTTTGCAGGGTTCGGCCATGAAGCTGCAATGGTGTGCACACGTCTTCTCGGCGGGGTGTCCTGTTTAACGCTGATAAATGATTTGCAGTATAGACCAGCTTGATAAGGCCGATGCGCCTCCCATCCCCGAATCCTACATATATCTCCTCGCCGTACAATGCATTGTCTCGTTATGCGAAGGCTTCGCAGCCTTCACAGGTCCTTTGTACAGCACCATCGTGATTCAGCGACCCCGGGCCGCAGGCGAGGCGGTCATCCGCGCTCCCCCCGCCCTCGATCTGGCGTCCCTGCCTGAGGACGCCCCCTCCACCGCGCAGCTGCGCATTGTATGCGCGATCATCGAGGGCGGGTGGCCCGCCCTCCTTGCCGCCCTCTCCTTCATCATCGCGACAAACCTCTCCGACGACCTCTTCGTCGAAGTGCTCGCCAGCTACCAGGCCATGACGAACGTCGCTGGCATGCTCGGGCTCACCACCCCGCGACGCGTTCTTACAAGCCTCGCCAAGTTCGCCGTCCCACGCGCGTTGTCTCCAGCCTCGACCACTCCTACGGCACCGAGGCGCAGACGCCGCGCTCTGCCGCGTCCATCTCGGAGAACCTCGGCTTCTCGACGGGCCCCGCCCAGCCGGCCAGTCTTCGGAGCGCAACCTCGCGTGCCTAAAGGTGCTCGTGGCGAGTGCGCTCTTCCTCGCAGGCAGCCTTGGGGAGAGCTGGTTCGGGATTCTCGAGGCGCTACAGAACGCCGACTATGTGCTCACCTCTAAGGGTGCGGGAGCAGGGGCGAAGCGCGCCCCCGGGAGTCGCGCGGTATCGGGCAGTAGTACGGGGACACGGCACGCGCTACTGTCGGACCTCGAGCCTGAGGCGCTGCAAGTGGCTATTCAGCGCCTGTTCGACGCATCGAAGAACCTGGAAGACGATGCGTTCCGGCATTTCATCAATGCGCTGTGCAGGCTCAGTGCAGAGATGGTGGGGATGCAGACGGATGGGGAGAGCATCTTGGACACGTCGGAGCGGAACAGCTTGGATGACACTGCGACGTTGTCTCCGAAGATAGAGCCTGCGCATCGCAGACGCGTCAGTGGGATTCACATTCCCCGTACCCTCGTGAATATCCGTTTCCTATCTCTGTCCTTTCGACAGTTAATGACGTTGTTTTTTAGCGTTCAGGAGATTTTGGGATTAACAAGCTCGGAGGGGTCGCCCTTCTTAATATTCACCGCCTCATATATCGCTCCCCGGATGTCGCCTGGGATACTACTACTAACCATTTACTCTCCATTATCTGTCTCCTCTACGCCCCGCAACCTATCCGCGTCCAGGCCGCCCGGGTCCTCGATGAGATCCTCATTATCGTTCCCCGAAACATTACGACTACCGGCGAGCTGCAGGCCCAGGTACAGAAACGTGTCCTCGACGTCCTTGCACAGCAAGTAGTCCCGGATTACGCGGCCGCCGGAGGCGGGACTTCGAGCACCACCACTAGCGTCGAGCTTCGGCGGATGGGCTTAGAGACGCTGCATCAGATTCTCGAGACGTCGGGGCACACACTTGTCGTGGGATGGGAGACGATATTTGAGATGCTCGCGAGCGTGTGTAAGCCGCCCCCGTCGACGTCCTCCGCTTTGTTGGATTCATCCTCGGCGCTGAGCTCCCCGTCGTCGCCGGTGCTTCGCATCAAGCCCATGCCTCTGGGCCTGGGGAACCCAGTGAGAAGAGCTACACAGCACTCGTCAAGATTGCCTTCCAATCACTGACACTGGTTTGCGACTCCGTATCGTCCCTTTCCCCTGCCCATCTCCGGCTCTGTATCAGTACGCTCGCGCAGTTTGGCCGCCAGGCGGACACAACATTGCGCTGACTGCCGCTGCGAGCTTACTATGGAGCGTTTCGGATGCGATCCAGTCGAAGCGCAAGAACGCGGAAGAGGAGCCGGAGTATAACTCGCTCTGGATGTTCCTCCTGCTCGAGGTGCTCGGCCTGTGTACGGACGCGAGGCCGGAAGTGCGAGACGGCGCGATTCAGACGCTGTTCCGTACGATGCAGCTGTACGGCGCGACCCTGAGCCAAGATACGTGGGATCAGTGTATCTGGAAGGTGACGTTCCCCCTCCTTGACTCGCTATCGACGGAAATTCGGCGTTTCGCTGGTACTTCCCCGTCGCGCACCCCAGATGTGTCAATGACGACGGCGACGGTGCCCCCGGAGCAGGCATGGGACGAGTCGAAGACGCTCGCGCTGCAATCCATCGGGTCTATATTTCACGACTTCCTTTCGTCCAAAATCATTCACCTGGAGTCTTTCGTCAAGGCGTGGGATATTTTTGTTGACCACATCCAGGACACGGTCTTGCTTGATAACCGATCCATCAGTCCACCGGCGCTGCGGAGCTTGGAGAAAGCGGTCAAAGCGTCCTCCGGTGCGGCGGCGGATGTCAAGACTAAAGTCACGGAGATCTGGGAGCGGGTGTGGAAGATGTCGGACAGTGTAGGCGATGCTATATTGCGGAGAGGGAACGCGGTTGTTACAAAAATGACTGACGTGGACAGTCCCCATAGGCCCTTCACCCAGGACAGTCTAGTGGCTTTCTTGGATGTCATCCGTTGTACCAGGAGTACCAGTCGTGCGCTCGATGGGGCGGAGTGGCCTCTTGAACGACTCACGCGTCTCATGGCCATCCTCAAAGGTCAGTCCGCACTTCATCCCAATATTACAGTAATGCTCAGTGTTTCTAGGCATTCTCACATATCCAAGCTCCCCGGACTATAGACCGGACATAGATCAACTACCTCCTGTCCAGGTTTGGAGCTCTCTCTCTTACGATAGAATTCCATGTTTATATCATTTTTAGACCATTGTCCTCGAGACCATCGTCGACATCGATCTCTCAGCGGTTGGCACGCCGTCCCTCGTCATGAGAGATCTGTCGGAATTCGCGACGCTGCCTTTCCTCGCAGCGTTTGATGTCCCTGCAAATCCCAAGTCACAGACACCGCAGAAGCGGATTACCTACATCGCACTCGCCAAGAAGACCATGCCGATGTTGGTGGATCTGTTCTTGCGATTCAAAGAGCGGGAAGAGATATTCGTAGATGGGACGATCGAGGCTGTTCTTTCGGTAACTCGCTGCATTTCTATCGCCTGGGTGATCCTCATTTACGTTCATAGGCGTATTCGATCCCTGTCAAGCTGAAGTATGATTGCCCTCCGGCTTCCAAGTTTGGTCACGATCTTCCCTTATGGAAGACCGCGACATCGAACTTCCTGAAAATTGTGAGGGAATGTGTCCCCCATATGCAGACATTGGGCAGTGGTAAGTGTCACTATCGAAGCCGGATTTCTCTGTTCCCTGATATCCGCCGATTTGAAGTTATTCCCGATGAGCATATTGAGGGCATTTGGAGACAGCTGCTCGACGTTTTCAGAGGCGGCATTCTCGCGGACTGGTTTGTGCGATTCCTCCCCATTTCGATGCCTGCTTACCTTCTCCTCCAGCTCGGCCACCGAAACCTTCCCTCTCGAGAAACAGGAAGAGGAAGAAAACTTCGATCTTTCACTGATTGGTGCCTTGGAGATCGACGTCGTCCCTCACCTCGGAGAGAAACGCGTGCCTGACCAACTTGTCGGCCAGCTCGCAAAGGTTCTGCAACAAGGAAGCCGTTTGTACGAGGCCGAATTGGGCTCAAATCCTCACTCGCCAGTTTCTTCGTCTGGGTCGCGGGACTTCGAGAAGATCGAGATGGATGGGCATTATGAAAATGGAAACACGCAGTCCGGTGCTCTTGTACCGCGGGAGCGCTTTTCGTACTGGTGCTTTGATCTGTTGTTCTTAATATGCTCCAATACCACCAGAGGTATGAATATCTTGCCGTTGCACAACTCGACTCTCAACTGGTTACGCCTTGCAGACAAGGAGCCATCGCGACGTAGACTGGCTGCTCTCAGTCTCCCATCGCTTCTGAGCCGATGCCGAACTGTCATGGTGGGATACGTCGCAGATGAAGCTTTGCGCGGAAATTTGCCTTTCCCTCGCGCGCGGGAGGATGAGCTGCTCTATGTGCTACGCAAACTCCTTGAGCTACGACTGTGGCCTGGGTCCTTATGGGCAGCCCTGTCCGAAGAGCCGTCATCATTTGCTGTCGAGCAACCTGGCAAGCACCCTTCTTTTCTCACACCACAACGATGATATTGATTACCACGGACAGCTATCGACGCCTCACTGAGTCCGTCGCTTCTTATAGCGGACGCGGTGAAGCGGTCCTCGGTCGCCCATCTATTCCACTTCTACCCCGTGCTTTGCGAGATTGCATCCATACCACGCAAGACCCCGTCAACATGGGTTCTGTCGCGGACCGCCGATAAGAATTCGTCGGAAGGTGATGAAGCGATAGAATTAGACGCGCGAGTATTAGCTAGAGAGTGTTTAAAGGAGGCGGGTAGAGAAATGGGGGTACGTCAATGATGCCAGTCATCCGTACATATCGTATATATTTTTAATCTGCATTTTATACCACTTGTATCGCACCTGGATAACACTACGCTTCACCACGTTCGGTGGCATTCCTAGACAATTACGAAGATGGGCATTTCCAGCTTGCGCTCATCGTCAATCTCGTGGTAGCGGTTATCCGCATCGTACCAGAACCCGACCAGCTCTTTCTCCCCGGGAAACAACTTCGAGTCCTCGCTGAAAATCAGGCGCGCAAACTCCCAGTCGTACATGACAGTAATGGTAGAGTCAAATTTTGCTCTGGTATTCGAATTTTGTATCTTTGCTGAAATGAAAGGCAACTCGAATATTTTCGCCGTCTTTGTCTTTCACATAGAGGACCACGCGACTTGGAGAGCTCTTGTCCTTCACGATCTCTCCCAAGTAGCACCAGCGATGACTGGGAGGTTTTCTTCGTTGTGAGAGTATGCGTTGTACGGCGCACAATGCTTGTATGCGGGGAAGAATTTTGGATTGCGGAGATTGTTGGCGTCAAATTCCTTGACCTTCGGGTCTGTACGCTCTGGTCCGAAATCCGGAGGTGGCGGTTTGAACTGGGGAAGAGAACTCCATATTTTAAATTTGAGAATGAGCTGAACAAAGGAATTCTGGTGAAAGCACATATTCGGTGTAATGAATATCTGAGAAATCAAACGGCGCTTTGATCTGGACTGCTGTCGCGGCGTGCTGTGACAGTCACATGCCCTGCGTTTGGGCACCATTTGGATGAGTACACTATAACAGCGGTATGCTATATTACTGAGACTGGAATATTGTAAGATCATACTAAAGAATGGGCGTAGAGGTAGCGCAAGGTAACATGTCAGGGCGTCAAAGAGCGTAAAGAAAGATTGCGATCATTGTGAAGGGTCGTAAAAGTGTCGCGCGGGGGAGTCCGAGTGTTGGTAGAAGGAGGCCGGTCGCGCGGGTATCTGTGACGGCGCGTGTGGGTAGAACGCGGGAGAGAAGGGGGGCGGATTATCGATTGGGTGCTGGTAATGAACGTGAGGTTCTGGAGGTATCCACATATCTGGGAACTGATAAGAAGGGTTCGGGGGAGGAAGCATGTCGAAGTCCCGTTGAATAGAGGATCCAGCCCTGCTGCCGACCTTTTGGCTATCCGTAAGCACATCCTCGGTCTGCTTGGGACCTGCTACACGCCGGCGCCGGCGATTCCACAAATCGACAAAGCGCTTGTCCTCCTTGAGAGACTGGTTCTCCGGCAGGTTGAAGTGCTTCAAGATACGATCTATCAGCACCTCGCGCGTCCCGGTCTCCTCCAGTTCCAACGACCGCGCAAGATCCTTCAGCTGCGGCGCCTTCAGGGCCTTGATACTGCCGCTGAAGATGAACCCTTCACCGCCGAGATCGTCCTGGGATTTCTTGTTGACCCGAGCTGACGAATTGTTCGCAGATGCTAAAGCATCGACCCTGGAGAAGAGTCCCGCTGGGATGATGGTGGGGGTGAAGACTGGTGGTTGCAGCGGCTTGAGCCGACACGTTTCGCGGAGTTAGAACCAGAATCGCTCGCGTCTGTGAGCGGTCGCTTTGAAGATGAGGATGTGGCGGTCAAAGTGATGGGTGTTGGGATGGTGTTGTCTGGTGTAGGGATTGAGGAAGTGACGGTGGAGCTCGCAGAGGAAAGGCGAAGCTTTGTGTAGTGTGCGCTTCCTCCTGCGGATCCGAACAATGGTAAACGGTGTTGAAGGACCATGTGCATCTGCAATTCGTCGTGCGAGTACAGTTTCCGACCGCACGCCGGACTGGGGCACAAGGCCTGGTCCGCTTCACTATGAAGGTGATCCCATAGGTGGACCCGCATATGGTCTCTGTGCAGATGTCTACGTCAAACAAATGTTTAGATTAAGCAAGCATTCGTATTCCTGTCATGGTAACACTTACTGCTTCATCCGATGCTGTATATCCAGGCTATCATCGAAAACGCACCAGGGGCAGAAACCCGGTAATACGGGAACATCACGGCAGTACACCTGATGGAATTGAGGGCGGTCCGGACCCGTAGGCTCGGATTTGGAGAAGACCGCCACTCCATTGGAAATCTGAACCTGCGAGGGAGACAGCTCCTCGTAGTCGGCGCGTATTTGAAACCCGGCGAAGAGCTGTCTGAAGTGGGCTTCAGCGTGGCAGTCAGCGTACTGCTGATCGCGGCCGAAATTCCACGACCTGTCAAACGATCTCAGTCCCAAAGACAGCCTGCAGACAGAAATAACGCGCCATTGGGAGCAGAGGGTACAGAACCGAACCTCCGCTTCTGAGTCGACTTTGAGGTGATGCGCCTTCGACATGTGGATCTCGGCATCCTCGATGCTGGGGTGTTCTGCGGAGCATCCGTCCCAGAGACAAGAGATGGTTTTGGTTTGACGAAGATGCGTGGTTTTCACATGTGACCAGAGTTCATCAGCATTCTGGAAGGCCATGCTGCAGTTGAACCAACTACAGAGCCGCTGTACGAACGCAACATCCCTTGCGTTGTTCGCAGCCTTCTGTTGGCTATGCCCAACACACACGTGAACGTCCCGGACGAGAGTGTACTGGGGATGGTCCCCCTGACATGCGCAGCACTTATTATGAATGAGACCCTCTCCGGGAACAAAAAAAGTGGCCTGGCTCCTCGTGTCGGGTAAGTTCATGAATGCATTGGCGGCATCGACTCGCGAGGTATTGGCGTCCGAGAATAACAATGCGTGAAAATCACGCCATGGATCGGGGATGGCGAACACAAGGGGAGACTGTCCATGAAAGGAGGGCCCGGTGGTTGCGATTGGTACGAGATCTATCTTGTGGGTGCCGTGGTCAAATTTGGTCCTACTCGTCGTCTAAAAAACACATGATGTTATTTCGCCACTCAGAACTTATCCCAATTCGGACTGACCTCTCCCACCGCCTGACGACGTTTTTTGTCCTCAAAGTAGGATTCGCGAGCTTCTTGGACGGCCCATCTCAACTCTGTTGTATAGGCATTCCGATACGCCTTGCGCAAATCCGCTAAAGTTTGTTCAGATGCTGCGGTGTCCATGTCGGTTAACTCCAGCTCTTGAATCTGAGCGACGACCTAATATAATTGATCGATCAGTGATGGTCGATCTGGTGAATAGCTGACCTTACCTCCTCAATCTGTCGGTTTAAATCGGCGACCACCGGCACCGCCTCGACGGTCGCGATGATCTCCGGTGTTGCGGAGCGGGGTGCCTCTGCATCGCGGGTACCGGTCATCGAGAGGACAAACTGTCAAAGATCAATTAAATGACAGTGAAGACGAAAAGAACAGTCGCTTACTTCAATCCCGGTCCGGTCCTCAGCGGTCCCCTGGACCATACCTTGGAGGTCGGTCGTGATCGTTTTTGATTGATAGGCGGAAGCCTAATACAGAGGAATATTTTTCAGTGGGATGTGGAGGCACGAATTGATTAGCACTTACAAACATGGTAGACAGTTGTGAGTGCGCCATGATGAGCTTGCGTTGTGCCTCTGAAACTACTCCATCTGCAAGGTTACCGACGCCCCGACGGACTGCATAGAAACCGAGAACGTCTAAAAGTCAATTAGCCTCGTGACATACGCAACATGAATACAGACCACATACGCTCGAGACCCTCTTTGAGAGAATAGGTATCCGCAACATGCTTAAATCCTTGGTAAGGCAGGGGCTGGTCACTGGTCTTCCATTCGCCATCTACATGAACGACCTGGCGCAAGACGGCGAGCTTGGCACGCTCTGGGTCCATCCGCAACTTGCGGGGCTCTGTGACGGGGACCTTGGGGCGGAGGATGTCTTGTACGGTCGCATAATCGGGAAAGACTTGGTCCTTGCAGCCGAGTAAAAGACCCGCGAAGACAGGGCAAATGGATAGATTGTCCTTGTCCAGGCGAAAGACGCAGGAGCGGAACTTGCTATCGTTGTCCCGGAAGGTTTTCAACAAACGGAACAAGACGTGAAGAAACACTAGGGGCTCAAGCGGGTTGTCGGGATTGGGGAGTAGGATGAACTCGTGATCCGACCAGTACAGAGCTTGGCCAGAGCCGGCATGCACGGAACTGACGACCACCTCGCCGGGCCTGCTCGAGGTGAAGGCAAGGAGAAGAAGCCCATAGACCGCTTGCAGTCGCTCACGAGCAAGGCGCATGCCCTGCTGATCTAGCCAAATGGCATCGGTGATCACCTTGACGTCGACAAAACTCGCAATGGGTTTGGGTCGTGCCGCGGTAACCAGCGGGCAGCGATCGCGAAAAGGTTTTGACGACAAGTAGACGACCGCCTGCTTTTTGTCCTCCACCGGAATGCTGACACCAGTACGACGATTCCACAATGCAAAGAAGTTGATTAGGTAGTTGTGGATTGTATCTTTGCACGGCCAATCACCGAGCATTCCTCGCACGTTCCGGGACATGTGAAGGATGAAACCTTCGATATGCTCTGAAAGGGGACAAGTAAGTTTTATGCTGATGACGATTCTGACTGTGTGACATACTGAGGCAGGGGGGAGGTGTTCCTGGTACAGCAACGCGAGGAGGGGGCGGCAATCTGGCCGGCTGCGTGACTTGGGCGAGAGCGGCATAGTAGGCGTCAGTGAAGCCCTCGTAAATTCGCCACACTCGGTCATGGGCTGCTAGTTGGTTGCGACTGATGATCTATGTCGGCTCTCGGATAAGTACGCGGTTAAGCGACGGAGAACAGCTTTGCCTTTTGATGAAAATCATCAAGGTTTTCGATTTCTTGTATCAGCTCTTCGGCGGAGGGCTGCCGAGATGCGATTGCCGCGTCTACTGCACTCCGGCGCGGCATCGTGAGAGATTACGGGGGTGGGGCATAAAAATATTGAGGGAACGCGTCGGAATGAAAATGAACGGATGGATGGGTATGCAATTAATATATGAGGTGGGGTATGCAATTAGGGTATATGTAGAAGGCGGGGAAGGAGGGGGTGGGAGGCGGGAGGAAGAAAGGGTGGGAACGTACGATAATGCGCGTGAATTATATAATCCAGGTTACGTGCATTTACATACATAGTCGATTTTATGCGTAACGCGTCGTTTATTTGACGTCACGTGATCCCGAGGGCACCAAATACTATCAAATACCTTCTTTTGGACGACCAACATCATGCCCTGAACGACAGCCATTCCCTACGGTTGAGGCTCGTGTTTGGTATAGACTTCTTCTTTACCTACTCCCAGGATAATTTGTCGTAAATGGCCTTCTTTCTACGTTTCAGTCATTGAATAAATAGTAGTGCTATACAGTGCTGCAAGGTGCTGCGTCATGTTACAGGCATCTTAGAAGCCCACAACGTTTCAGAATTGCCCGTCTTGCTCTCTCGCCTACTCCTTGAAAATTTCCTCTCCGAGTCGAACCCCGCTTCTGTCCACCCCAGGTTTTACAACAAAATCCCGGAATTGTACGCGGTGGAGATGGCGGTTCTTTGCGGAACCTCGATCATTTATCTGGGTGACACCTTCTCTATCACCTATACGAATGCACGATATCCTATAACGCCAACGATAATGACGGACTTGCCATACCTGTTCCACCAGCAGGCACACTGGAGACTTGCCGACATTCCAGATTCCTAGGACCCAGGCCTTCTTTCAACTATAAAATTCAGATGAGGCTGCGGCGCGGGTATCACCTTATACAAGCCGTGACTTATCGAGGGATTCGCGAAGGATCCGGCCTCCCCTTTCGAATACGCTCCCTCGTCGACGAACTATGTTGGTTCACTTCCCAAACTTCCACAACTCAGTGCCAAATGACCTACGGCGCAGTATAAAAGCCAACACGAATCAGCTATACACACTTTCTAGCCCAAAATCGCTTTGCTTCATCTTCGCTTTCTATCACTAACCTCTACGCAACCATTCCCGTGTACTTGTTCCTGTACGCCTCGTTTATGATATCTAGATGGTCCACTGCGAATACTTGTTTAAGTGCCATTAAATTTGAAAACTGTGTTCTTCGTGTTGCCTCTGCCATGTGGCAACGATTCAACCTGCATTGGTTTGAACAGAGCGTTTTCTTCGTTGCTCTTGGCTTTTCCGTGCAACAACAATTCATCATAATTGTACTGGTTCATACTTCTCGACTCGTTCGAATAAAAAATAAGCTTTGCACATCGACTGGCTGAAAAGTGACCTCTCGGTCTCCGACCTAGACAACTGCCTGTCTCCTCATTCCTTCGCCACCAATATCACAGGCTTACCAGCGGCCTTATTACCTCCTTCCTTCAGTACAGCCGCCAGCGCCTCAGGGGCGTTCTCAAGGCCCTCAGTTATATGTTCTTTCGCTGTTATCTTGCCCGCTGCAACAAGGCCAGGCATCTCCGCGTAGAATCTCGGCGCCAGACGAGGTGCGAGATCGGGAACGAGGAACCCTTCGATCCTCAGACGCTTCTTGAAAATCATATTTGTGTTCTGGCCAGCCAAGTGATTATGGTTCAAATTCAACATGGAAAAGGGTCACTTGCCTTGATGCCGTATCGGTTCTCCGGAGCCACGGTGTACTCAGATATGGCACCGCACATCTGGAGAAGCGGAAATGAATTTAAAACAAGTCGAATAAAACAGAGCATGCTGCTCACGATGAGGCGTGCATGCAGACGCGAATACTCGATGGCCATTTCGATGGTCTCGCCACCGACGTTATCCCAATACAAATCCTGGCAGTGGGACAGTTAGCATGCCATCTCAACGAAAATAAGAGTCTGCTACCAGGGGACCATGTTCTTCCAAAACCTGGGCAATCGGCGTCGTCTTGTAGTTGAAAGCAACATCCGCTCCGAGGGAGCGCATGTACTCAACCTTGGAGTCTGCGCCGGCAGAGGCGATGACTTTCAACCTAAATGTCTTTGAACTCGATTGGTTCCAGGTATGCAAGGGTTGAACATACCCTTTTGCCTTCGCAAGTTGGACGACAACACTGGAAAATATGTTCGAGTTCGTTTGATCCATTCACTGTCAACTTACATGCCAACCGCGGATGCGCCTGACGATACGTAGATAGTTTCTCCCTGTTGTGCTTAGTTCGACATGAGATGATGCAGCTGAGTTGTTTTACCGGCTTTGCATCAGCGCATCCTTCAAATCCACAAAATGCCGTAAGGCCAGGGGCACCGAGAACGGTGAAATAACGAGTCCAAGGGAAGGCTCCCTTGGGGTCAGGGACAATTTGGAGGGACAATGCATCAACATCGAATGTGTAATCTGGTGCCTCTGCAGAATTATACTTGGCTCGTCCTGTATTTCAAAGTCATCGTCAGCCCGGTCGATTTAGCACGAAGAACTGGAATCACCCTCAATATAAGGCTGGACAGTATACGTTTCCCACGTAGTGAGCCCGTAAAGATGGTCCTGAATAAAGTTGATGTGGAAGTATCAAACAGAGGAAGTGAGACAGACTCCGGGGTTGATTCCTGTTGTTCAACTGTCAAGAATGAAGTTGAGTATAGAATTGCAACGCACCTTCTTCTCAGATCTCACACAACCACAAGCCCGAAGCTCACCAGCCTAAAAAAACGATTCAGCCGAAGTTGAACAACCATTGCACACACTCACGGCTCCCCCAAAACAGCATGCGTAGAGTAGCTGGGGACAGACAGATCGCGCATCCGCTCCCGCATAAATGGCTCGGGACTATGTGGGGTCCTCAAAACTGGAAGTCATACAAAGCGCTGAAATTCTGACCTCAACATCAACGTCTTGGTCAAGAAACCGCCATTCAAAGGTGCCCATTCAGATCGATTGAATGTGACCGCTCGAACACAACATGCTCTCCGGGCACCGGGACGCCGGTGCCAGGCCGTTTTGCAAACACAACTCGAGGGTTTTCGGTGAGCATAGTTGAGGACGATAATGTGGGCGCCGCGATTGCCCAAACCGCTCGGACTTCGAGTTCTATCAGGCGCCGATGAAAGTGCTCCAAGTCGGTGATATGATCATGAGGTAGTGCAAATGGTGCCGACCCTGCTATGGAGTGCCCGCTCTCCCATGGCTAGGCGTAGATCAGAAGAAAAAGAAGTCCAGAAGGCCTGCGCTCTCAAGCAAAGTGCCGGAGATGTGTCAGAGATGAGCGAGATATTTGTGAACCAATTGAATTGGAGTAGAAATCGCGCGCTTTGATTTCAGCAATTGAGATTTCCTGGGCTTTGAGCGGGTGGTGACAATTTCAGTGTGGAATGTCACGACAGAAGGAGAAATCAACCGTCGGGCGTGGGATGGATCATTAATTATATGGGAAGGAGATACCCCGGTTGAAATCCCGGCGCCTGAAATGCGATGGTAGCCGTGGATCGTTTGAGCATTCAATGCTGGCGATACTGGCTAAGCAATAGATCACAGGGAAGCCAAGGAACGCCAAGTTGAAAATGCGGTACTAATCCGCAACTTGACAAGGGGGCACCGGCATTCAAAACAAAGATATAGGGCCGATTTTTTTTTTCAGACCCAACCGTTGGACTAACTAACTAACGTAACTGTTCCCACGCTCCATATATGGCAATTTCTCCACGTGTTTAAGTGGCCGGACTTCTGCATCCTACCAGAAACCCCCCAGATGCAAGGAAAATGGGCCTTTTGGCTGCCTGGAATGTGCTCTTCGTCACCAAAAGACATATTCAACTGATCAGAATGTTTAAGAATATGCAGAAGCTTGTGCCAAACAAGACCACAACACATACCATATACGGATGTGTTAAGCCAAAACGAATGAACACCAAGATTACGGCTTCTGACTGCCTGAAAGTGCACTGAAACATGCTTTGGGTAGTGCAGGAGCCCATTTCTCCTCATAGTTTGGGTGTTCAATTTTTTTTTCCGGCCTGGCGGCCAGACTAACTGACCAGCCCTTAGTCGCCGGTTTAAATGCCGGTGCCCCCTTGCAACTTGATTGAGATTTAAAGCGCTCAGCTACGGTGTACAGTAAATATAGTTAAAAATTCATCCTACTCAAGGTCACTTAAGGCAGCTGGGATGGTCGCTGAACCAGAAACAATTATATTTGGTAGATAAGCAAATTTTCGCACTCTTGGTAAACTCCATTGAGAGTCGCAAGCCCAGGGGTTCACGTCAAGGAGGTGCGAGGGTGGCGACCACTCCCTACCTACGAAAGTGTATGTGAAAAGGGTGTGGACGGTAGGTAGAAAATAAAGATGAAAAATGAAGCAAGAAAATAGAAATCGAAGAAGAAAATGTATAGTAAAAAGGCTGCCGGACAAAATTGAGGAGTCGAAGCGGGGAGTGACAAATCTGGATGTCCGCGCCGTCAGAAATGTCTAACATTAAAGCAAAGGATGAAACTCACCAATCGGTAGAAGGTGATTTGAAAGTGGACAAGATCGGCACCATCAGTAGAGTCTCGTCAGACACGGTTCCGTCCGCCTCCAAAGAATTGGGTGTCATCACCGTACTGTGCGTCTCCCCTAAAGTCGTATGAATACCTCCCAGGTCCGGCGGGAGGACCCTCGACAACCGTCCATGCCGACCAATGTCTATGGTCCGGCTGCGGTGAACCCGGCCAGCGAAGGAAATCTAGTCGATAGCGATGTGTACGGTGTTCGAATATAGAAGACTGGAACCAGGAAGTTGGGAAGCTTGAGGCGAACGCACATAATTAGCAGCGGTCCAAAAAGATTCGACAGATTTTTTGTTGGCCGGAGATGTACACTTTGAAAGAGCATTCATAGATTAGTAAGTTGAAATCGGTGAATTCTATAGCTGGTTTGTTCTTCGCTGTGTTCTAATTTCGCGGTCAGTGGCGGAGGATTTTAAAAGTTTAAACCAAATCGAAATTTGGTGGTTCAAGAAAGAAAGAAAAGTCTATGCAGCTTGCAGTGTCGCGCGGAAGGAGTCGGCGAATTTATAAATTGTGAAGGCCTGGATGACCTTGAACATCTGAAATGGTGAAATACTAGTTACCCAGACGAAGTAGCTTCAATGGTCTTGAAGCCATCTTTGTCACCTCGGGATTTCACCACCGCCATCAGGCTCTCTAGCGAGCACAAGTCCTGGTCTTCGCCGGGCACCTCTTTTTCCCAGTGCGTATACCCAAACCCAATATCCTCTCGCATATACTTGAAGCGCGGATCGCGATCAACCTCACAGTCATCCGGATCCCACTCCTTGTGTTCAACGACGAAATTGCACAGGGCGCCGAGCTCCGACTCGAACACGGTCAAGAAGGCATGCCACGGGGAGGGGAACTCGCAGTCCGGCCCGCCGTTGACTGAGCATTCGTGCAGCTCGAGGCGCGCGAGGGTGGCTTTGTGGAGGACTACGAAATCGACGACACTCGCTAGCTCCAACTGGTGCAGGGTCAGCGAGGCGAGGTGCGGGAGGAACGTGTCCTCTAAGGACAAAGGGGGTTGGGGTTGGTCGCTGCGGATCGTGAGCGCGGTGACAGTGGTCGCACTGCGGATCATGTGCAAAACGCTTTCCGACCAGAACTCTACAAATGGCTCCTGGCAATGCGAGCCCTCATAGTATACGTCAGATAAGACAGAGATATCGAGGTTCTGCAAGTGCCGGAAGACGCCGTGGAAGTCTTCCTGGGCGTAGATGTTGTGAGGTATCGCGATCACGTTGTTCAGGGTGAGTGAAATGAGGGATGGCGGCGGGTCGGCTGCGAGCGCGGCAAATAATTCAATCTGCAAGAGTAGAAAATGGGACGGATTTTCAGGAATATTGTCATCCCCGACGTCCAGATCTTCGTCGTAGGCATTGTGGAAGTCGAGCCGAAGATTTTCGAGGTTCGGAAACTTGGCAAGGCTGGTGAACACAGCCCTTAGCGCCTCTCTCCCGGCCTGCCCCGAGACTTTGTCTTCTCTCCCAGCCTCTCCGAAAGTTCCGTCTTTGTGGGTCCCGATTAAATGATGCTGCGTGCACAGAGTCGAGCGACTTGCCATTTGTCTGGTCGTCCCGGTCACCTCGGAAAACCATCTCACGCACAAGCGACGTGACCGATTCATCGCAGCCTTGAAGAAAGGAAACGGCCTCGGCACTCTTAACGCTGTCGTTCACAACGACTACCCGAAAGGCCAACGGAGTAGCAACAGAATGGAGGGTTTTTGAGACGAGACGGAGATTGAAGATGCTTGGATCGTGCTGTACATCCTTTGTAATGGCGTGGAGTAACTCCAGCGGTAAATCGGCCATCCCAGAATACTGGAAAGTAATCGGAAGGCAGGGTGCCAACGTCGTTACTAGGTAGAATAATTTCACTGCCAAATTATGATCGTGATGTAGGCGGGCAATCGGCGATCATTCGGCGATCATTCGGCGATCATTCGGCGAGAGTGTGTGCTCAATTAACTGTCAGGAGAGAAAGTGAGGAAAGATCCCAACTTGCCTTCTTTCTCAACAACACGAGAAGCCCCTACAGAAATCGAATCAGTTGGTAGAAGTAGGCGCATAATTCATAGCTCTTCAGAACAGCGTGTGTTCAGTTCCTACCTCAGAAAAAGTAAGGGAAACGATGGGAGATGAGTGAGGTTGAAATTGAGTAGAAGTGATTCGGACTGTCTAGTACAGGTTTTAGTTTCCCGCAGTTGCGATCCCAGGCGAACCGAAACCGTTGAATTGTACGGGACTCGTGAGAAAAACATCTGTATGATAGTCATGGTCGCGTAATTCGGAGGAGCTTTACTCGTCCAAGTTTTCTGTGTTGCTGCGTCGGGATTCCACCACTGCCATCAGAGCCTCCAGCGCAGGTAAGTCCAGGTCCTCGGTGGCGATTTCCTCTTCCCAAGGCATATACCCCCACCCAGGGTCCAGCCGCGTGTACTCGAAGCGCGGATCGCGTTCAAAGGTATCCTCATCCCGATTCTGCTCATTCCCCGCGGGGCCGAATACAAATTCGCGCAGGGAACTGAGCTCCGCCTCGAACAACGCGAAGACGGCGTGCCACAGACGGGGAAAATCGCCTTCCTCGCCGCCGTCGATGGAGCAGTCGTGCAGCTCGAGGCGCTCGAGCGTGGTCTTGTGCCGGAGGATGAACGCTACGACGTCCACCTCTGGGATGCCTGGCTCGAACACGAACTGGTGCAACGCTAGCGAAGTAAGGCGCGGAAACGACATGTCTTTGAACGACAAAGAGGGACATGCGCCGACGTCCTGGTCGCTGCGGATCGTGAGGGCGGTGACAGCGGCGGCGCTGCGGATCATATGCGCGACGCTGTCTAGCCAGAACTCTATGAGGGGATCCTGGAAGTACGAGCCCTCGTAGTCCACAGCGGAGAGGACAGAAATTTCTAACGTCTGCAAGGGCCGGAAGATCCGGTGGAAGTCCTCCTGTGCGTAGATGTTGTCTGGCACGGCGAGCACGTTGTTCAGGGTTAACGACATGAGGGGCGGCGGCGGGTTGGCTGCGAGCGTTGCAAATAATTCGTTCTGTAGAAGCAAAAAATGGGTCGGATTCTCGGGTATCTCGTGCGTGGCATCTTCCTGCCATTGGTCATGAAAGTCGAGGCGCAGATTCTGGAGATTGGGGAACTTTGTGAGCGCGGAGAACACGGCCCTAAGGGCTGCTCTCCCAGCTTCCCCTGACGTTTCGGCTTTTATTGCCTCAATTAAATGATGCGTGGAGCACAGAGTTGGGCGACTTGCCTCTCCAATTGTTCTGATTGCCTTCCGCCGCCGGGTCGCCTTGAAAAACGAGCTCACGTACAAGCGAGGTGACCGATTTATCGCAACCTTGGAGAAAGGAACGGCCTCCGCACTCTTGACACTGTCATTCACGATGATTACACGGAAAGCCAATGGCGTAACGACGGAATTGACTGTTTCGAGACGAGACGGAGACTGAAGATGCTTGGGTCGTGTTCTACGTCCTTGGCGATGACCTGGAATAACTCCAGAGGTAACTCGGTCATGTCCAAGCTGTGGGTCAAAGTGAAACGTTGAATGATGCGCAAACATTTAGGTGACCCGGATCAGCGGACCGGTCGGAGAATGAAAGATGATTATGTAACTAAAGGCT
The DNA here is from genome assembly GCA_029378395.1 of Mycena leptocephala. Lineage (NCBI taxonomy): Eukaryota > Fungi > Basidiomycota > Agaricomycetes > Agaricales > Mycenaceae > Mycena > Mycena leptocephala. The sequence goes on from JARJLF010000291.1 coordinate 44,334, forward strand.
AATTTAATTTTACTTTTACTGACCTTTTGGTCGGAAGCACTTATGCGTCTGTAGTGCGCTGCGGCTCAAAAAATAATCATTCGCACATAAGACTGTTTTGAGCAATTCGAACAGAAGACTGACTGTGACTGATCCCAGCTGTCAGTTTGCTGTCACTCCCTCCAGCTGCTTTTGCTCCTGAACCCCATCTACAGAAACGATGCTTGTCTCCCATTTCTACGAGCATTCTCTTCTAGGTTTGGTTCTGTTGGCCATGGTTGAAGGTCACCATGCCGCTCTATTCAAGGTCTATCGCAGAGGCTGATCTCAATGCATAGCCGGCCATGGACGACTATTTCTACGCCAATCGTCGACCTTTGATCCAAGCCAAATTCCGACGGAATGCCAAGATGTCTGTAACTCTGTTGTTGACCACGCCAATGTGTGTGTTTTTTTAGACAGATGATGTCCCCGCAATTCAATTCGGTTAACGTCGCAGACTTGTACGACCTACCAATGTCTGTGTACTCCCGCCAACGACGCGGCCGTACTTTCATGTGTCGATTGTGTAACAACCTCCAATCACAGTAGTGCAGCCATTATCGACGGACAAGATATCCTCAATCGTAAGAGTTTCTGCAAATTTATTTGGGCTATGTATTTTAATTCGTGGAATAGAGTTCGCCTCGGAATGCAATCTCAATAGCGTCTCAGTCTCTTCCTTGAGTGCCTCTGGTGTCGCCACTGTTACTGGTATTACCACGTCAAATCTCGACCCTCCCCCAACCTCGGCAGGGTCGTCTCAGACATCTCGATCGGCATCAGCGACCCCATCGCTTCCTACTTCATCGACCTCTGCTCCCCCTTCCACTCCCTCGAACCACGCTTCAAGTATCATCTCTGATTTCACTCTATGGCCGAGCTATACCACACTCATTGTGGTTGCCTGGGCAATGTCTTAATGTTACCATTGTATGTACAACTGGCCGTTGAATACTGAATTTATTTGCTACTCAGTACACTGCTTTGACCTTAAGTAACGGCAACGTCGTCCCCGTTTATTTACTGATGGTTGAACAGCAACTCGGATATTGCCCTTAATGCAGTTTCCAACACAACGCCGACTATAAAAGCGCGATGCCGAGGCACTCCCCAGGCATCCTTGCAGGTCTTGGATCCTCCCCGCCGCTTTTACGAACACGAGTGCTGTGCATTCACGAATACTCACGACATGCTCTACCAGTTCCTCTTATTTGCTAGCGCCGCTATCCCCTTTAGCACAGGTCCGTTTCCTTTCTTGTCTTTCCCTCCGGCGGAGTTCCTCATATTTTGGTTAGCGCTACCCGCAGATGCGCCGGCTGCCGACCTCGTTGATTTCGGAAAGTTGGATCTCTCATCGACACCGCAAGTCTGTGCAGACGCGTGCTCGGCGTTCGCGCAGCAGATCAACGTAAGGACCCTCTTCAAACCCATGTTAAATTTCATACAACTTGTACTTACGGCCTGCATCCAGCCAGGCTGTACCGCCGACCTCAAATGTCTCTGCACCGACAACGTCGGCACCGCGCTCGGCCCGTGCTTCTCGTGTCTCGCGGAGATAGCCAATACCACGCAAGCCGCGACGACGGCGCACAACGTACTATCTCGTTCGTTGTTTTTTCTGGACATCTCCGCTCCAAAAGGCTGATTAAATTAATATCAAATTGTAGAATGGACAAGCATATGTAGTTCAGCGGGCGTGCAAGTCACGGCACCGAGTTTCTCGGCGCTTGCGAGCGTCCAGTCTACGGCGTCTGCGTCTGCGTCTGCATCTGCGCCGTCTTCGAGCGCAACAGGAAGTGCTTCGGCTACGAGCATCAGTAGCTCGGCGGCCGGTATTTCGACGGCGAGCGGTACCTCTTCCGCATCTGCCAGTGCATCTGCCAGCAGCAAACCGAGCGGAGCAGACGTTACTGTTTCTCAAGGAACCTCGGCTTTGAAATTGGCGGTTGTCGCGGTTTTTTTGGCAGCGTTTGGCGTTTGAAGGACGATATCATACCCAGCTGTAGCCCCCCCTCAAAAAATATTTGTATTACCGGTCTCAAGGCTGATACATTTCCGAACCTTAATCCGAGCTCAACTTGCCGTCACCGATCGATGTGAGCGCTTGAGCACTCAGGTTCAACTTCAAATATTAATTCAACCACAACTTAAGTAGTTTCGTGTAATACTTACTGGTTTGGCTGACCTTTCAGCGGCTGTTTTGTCCTGGGTTATTTATGTAAGTCCCGTTCTGAAGAGTTCGTTTACTTATCAGCACATTTTCTGTTATAACTCCCAGTCGTTCGGAAGGAATCTTTACATTCCCGTCAATTTTGCATCAATCTGTCGACTCGGAGTAGACCCGATTGTCCAGGGTAATCCGGGTAAATTTGTTCGTGAGACGCGCGCACTCCCGAGACAGTACTGTGGGTCTGAAACGCGGTCAAGATCCAGATTTCCAGCGGAACGGCAATTGCGGCATAAGGCGAGAATATTTTGACAACATGGAAAAGTATATGTAGTATCCTAGGGTTGCAATCGTGCGTCGTCTTCCAAGTAAATCGAATGATCTTTGTTGTATCCCTTTTATCTCTTCTCATTCTCACCGGCCGACATGAGGCGACGGTTTCATCTCTCCAGGACACAATTGCTGCACCCAACTTGTCCATAAACTCTGTGCCCTTCAGCACCAGAGTGTATTGGATGAGACGCACCATCACAGCCCTCCTCGAGCTCGGCTCGCCCTGCCCTCTATCGGCGTTTGCCAGCGTCATTGTGAATCACACCGTACCCGGCCTCGGAACGCTCGTCTGCATAGGCGCGAACTCAAAGCGCCAAACCGGTGACCCGACTCTACATGGTGCGTATACACTGGGGGTTCGTGTCAAAGTCCAGCTAATTTTAATGACCTCCTCAGGAGAGATCGCTGCCATACGGAACTGCTCCGCATCCTGACGGATCCCACTGGACCCTATAAACTGTCGCCCGCCGGTGCGCTCGATGCCTTTGCCCAGCTGAGTTTGTACACCAACGCGGAAAGCTGTCCCATGGTGCGTTCAATTAGGTCATTTTGTCTCATGGAATCGGAATAAAATATTCGCAGTGCGCGTCTGCGATCCGATGGGCGGGATTCCGCGAGTATATCTACGGCACGAGCATAAAGACGCTCGTGCAACAGGGATGGGGTCAAATCCGCATCCCTTCGCTGGAGGTGTTCAAACAGTCGTTCGATCTACCCGACCCTGTGCGCCTTATGGGAGAGGTTTTGACGAACGAAACGGACCCGTATCTGCTGTGGCAGTTCAATCCCGATTACCCGTGTCCCGCGGGCTGCGCGAGGTCAGGGAGTAGTTCGACTTGTGCGCCAATCTAAAGGTTAAACCTGACGAATAATTACTATGTTTGTTATGTAAATTCAAGAACGTATTTGGGCTGCATCCAAAATTGTTCTGTTTTGTGGTTCTTCTGGCCCAATTTGATACTTATAGCTGGCTGTGCATATTATAATTTATACGCGTTTGAGTGTCTACGTTCGGTCACAATGATACGGACCTACGACAATCGCGGTTTTTTTCCGGCGGACGATGTCAAGGCAGCGTCGGCCTGTCGTTTCTCCCCGCTGGGAACGATGATCGACGGCGCCTTGGCGCCAGTGATCTGCGCGTGGACGCGTTCATAATTGGAGCCAAGAATACTCCTCTGCGTCTGCTCATCTCCCAGAGTCGCCAACAACATCGCGCCCTTCTTGCTGTTCGACAACAAAAACCCTCGGGGAGTCATGTTTAAGGGCTTTGTGATCTATTGAAGAGATCATAATCCGGTGTAAAAGGGACTGAGAAGGAGATGGGCAAACCTTGAGGGCATGGGGTCTACCGTATTTAACGGTATCCCAAGCGATTCCGAAGGATTTGGCGCTGGTTCTCTGCAATTGGTCTTCTAAATGCTGCCTGGTGTCCTGCATGTCGCGAATCTCGATTGTTTGTTGATTCCCAACGAAAAACTGCTTGAGGTTGGAACATTGCTGGCACCCACACCCGATCCCTTGAAGTTCAACGGGCACCGAGTCGGTGTGTGGTTGCCGCATCACCTTGTCTGCAAAACTTGTTATTACTGTGACCGCAAAGCCTTTAAACGGTTCGTTTTGAAAATTCAGACCCTTCGTGGCGAGGTACTGGTGAAGGAGGGGTAAAAACGGAGAGACCGCATTGGAGAGGTGCTTTTCAATGGTTGTCGCTGTCGGAGGCGGAAGAAGTCGGTCCAGTAGAGGTTGGAAAGCGTCTCCAGCGCCAATCTCGAAGCAAAACTTGACTAAACCGAGCATGCGTTCAGCCGGGCCGTCGTTTCTGTAAGTTGACACAGGAGAATTGCCCGGAATGAGCGACCTTGTGTCGAACGCGTCGATGGCAGCACGAGCAATGACATTTATTACTGCATCATAATCAGGTGTTGCAACGCCGCCCTGCGGTCGAAATTCGGCTAGGACAGCACGAGCAAGATCTTGCAGAGCGTTTGAACTGTGCCGTTCCAGATTGCTCGAAATGAGACTGAATGCGGATTTCATCAAATGCGTCGCTTGGTATCCAATTGTAAGTTACCTTGATTTTACTACGGATAATCCGCCAGCCATTCTAGCTGCGGCTCGAAAGGCCCACAAATTCTGCTCGTCCAGAATAAGAGTCGGCTTGTCCCATGCTGGAATATTTGGATCCACGGGTGGTGGTGAAAGCATCGAATCTACCACATCGACAAAGAAAGGCTGGAACACGGCAGGAAGTGTGCTAGTCGCTGACGCTGAATGTTGGATCAACTGGATCAAACTCGGGGAGAGATTAATATAGTATTGCCACGGAGGGCAAATGCCTTTGTGTGTCCCGCGATCTTTGGCGTCTCGCATAGTCGTGAATATCTGGGAACACATCTCTGCGTGATTGTTTTCCACGAGAAGCTTTACCACCTCCAGTATCGGTTCATAATCGGCCATTTCGGACACGGGCTCTCCCCGATACCGCGGCTTTGGCTTTTGGTTAGAAAGGGTGGGAGAGTCCTCGCCGTCTCAGAGAAACATTGAACAGCTAATCCATCAATGAGATCAGGGGAAGAATTCGGAATGAGTGCGGAGTTCTCCTGGAGCGTGCGGAGAAACGGAATCCAGAAGTCTTTATCGAGGTTTTGGCTCCTGAGCTGCGGGAAAATGCTTACCCAAATATGAGCTTTGGTCCGTCTCAAGAAGGAGGAAAAAAAACGTACATGTCTCGCAGAAATCCCGCTCCACGAGACCGGCCCAAGTCCATCAACCAAGGAAGCTGTTTCGCGTTTAGTTTGCTGAGGCAGCGAAGCACGATTTCTTCCTGGTTTTTACACCAAGAAGCGATATCTCCGCTATTCTCTTCAATGGCCATTTTAGACAATCGGAGGAGAAGCGCCTGTCGGCGCTGGTTGGACCCGTCATTTTTCATTGCCTTTTCAAAGCTAGCCAGCGAAACTATTAACGAAGGCAAGACAATCAGAAGAAAGACAACTTACAAGTCCTTCAGAGCATTCCATCCGAACGCTTTGTACGCGGATACAAAGCCTTCTGCGCCCAGCAGGTCGGTGCGTTTATCAACTCGACAGGCCAACAGGCCGCGGACAAACTCCTGGACGTTATTCCAGCGGTCGGCCGACTTTCTGAGTGCTTGAACTACGCGCTGCAGTTTCGTCTCGTCCCGGCGACGACGCTTGCAACATTTTGCGAGCATGCCTATAAGTCCCTTCTCTCTGGGCGTTGGAGCGGTTGAATCCGAGTCTCGCAGCACGTTGGAAACGTAGTCACAAATGTCTCCGACCTCGACCTCCGACTCCATCGATCCGTCTTTGGGCCACAGTAAAAGAACCGTGCGGTTATAAGCTGAAGCAGTAACTTGGATTAAATACCCAGATGCAGCAGCGAGAAGGATCTTACTTCTAATAAGCGTGGCGGACTAATAGTAAAACAGTTAGTGGTAGGAGCAGGAAGATTAATCGCGTCGCTTACTGTGCGATCGTGTTTATCAAAAACCTCATCGTCTGGGTCCTGACTAGTCACGGAACCGTTCAACAGATCGGAAGTTTTCAGACCCGTGTTGACATCGATTGGCATGCCGCTCAAGTTCATTACTTTGGTGACGCGAAAATTCTCCTCTTGTTCATCCTCCTCGTCAATCGAAAATTCCTCCTCGTCGATGGAGTCGTCAGACTCTGAATCATCATAACGGACGCGCCCGCAGCGGCGATTTTGGGCAAACCCTTCTGCGCTTGCAGACCCCGTAACAGTAAGGGTGACTTGGGCGAGAGAAGCTCGGAAATGGAGCTCGCGGACGAGCGGACTCAGTTGGGAGACCAGCTGCCCGTCGGCACCATAAAGTATCTCCGTATCAAAATTCTCGTCGTCCTCAGTCGTGTAATTGTGTCGCAAGAGGCACGCCAGAAATTCTGGTGCCGCCGTATCCGATGCGTGGCGCCTCGCGTTTTGTTTCCAAGAGCGTAGGATGTGCCGGAGTTTTAGCGCAGGGCCGTGGGTCTCAGGTAAACTTCGGCGAATCCGGTCTGTAGAGGGCTGATTGATGTCGTACACCAGAGACAGACGGTAGCCCGAGGTCACGGAGGATAAACTGTGCCATACGCCCACATACGCGGCGACGATGGAGGTGAGGATGCCACTGTGAAAGGCAAGATCGAGAGATTTTGTTTCCAAACCATGACGGAGTTGAAGCTGACCGCCTTCAACGAGCCGGGAAGAACAACAACAAGATCTGCTACTTTTGTTTCCGAAAGGCCACGTCTGAATCCGTCATTAACATGGGTCAGAGAGCAGACTATGATACGCACTCTTCTTGAAAATGTGCTCGCCTCCATGATACAATTGCTGAGCGAAGTCTTATGAAAGATGAGAAAACGCTCACTCCGATCCTGATCCGTGCATAACCAGTTTTCGCAAAGTGTAAGTATAACCTGGAGCTGGCTGTAATTTGAGCGCAGTGCACGCAGCCACGCTAGCGGTCTTCTGGATCCAGCTATCCCATGCAGGATCGTCAAAGTGAACCTGTAGAGGTTGAATGCTGCTGTTCCTGGCGTAATACTAACGAGACCTACCTTGTCCGCAGTCATCTCCCAAATCCCTGGGTTTGAATGGCTCTCGGCGCCGCTCCGCGTCTCACAAGCCGAAATAATCGCAAGAGCGTCTCGTTCACTCAAGGGGAGTCCAACAGTTCCTAGCCCGTCAATTTTGAGACATGGGTTCGCCGCTTCGCTCATGGTATATCGAGTCGAGAACGCAAAATTGCCGTCGAACGTGAACCCTTCTTTCACGGCCGCTTCAAAATCGCGCTTCAAGGAAATCAGCGAAAAGAATAAGGATTTTACGCGCAAAATACCGCAATATCCATGGAAGGACCAACAATGCTATCTTTCTCTCCTTCCGAGTCGGTCACCAGTGCCTCAGAGTCGGAGGAGTCTTCGATCTCGATGACTTCTCGAATCCGGTCAACGTCGAGTGGCACGTCCATCGAGAAAGATGGCAATAAACAAGACAATCGTTGGGGATTTTTGAGGCTAGGAGATGCGGAAAATGCAAGGAAAACGCGTCGACGCGTCGAGGCTGAGGAGGCTGAAGCTGAAGACTTAACAAACACGTGCCCCACAGAATTCAATTAATTAATTATTAGTTAATCTGAATCCTTGCTTTCAGTCACTATCCACCGCAGAGACGCCACAATGTAAAGGATTTCTCAGCACGATAATTTCGGAGCTAATTCATCGCCTGCATACTAGTGCTTGTACTCCGGGCTTTTTGACGCAACAAACATCTAGAAGATCCCAAGCCAGACGAACGAGTCGAGTCTGCTCACTGACCGTCTTGCCTTGAGCCATCCCTGCTCTTTCAACGCACTACGACCTTCAAGTTACAACATTTACAGTGTACAATGTTCCTTGCTCCTGTTGGCCATCGTTGAATTAACCTCAGGCCCGGGCTCCGGCTTGTTTCAACACCGTTCAAAGCGGTAGCGACGCCACTGGCTTTTCGTTTACTCACAATCAAGGATAGTGTTCAAAATGCAGATCCACTTGCCTGTCTAGTTCGGAAGAGTGGGTCCCGAGGCCGTGTGGCTACCTGATCCTTCTGCCCGGACTATCACCTTGTAAACGACGAAGGCGGCTCTGACTCGAGGCTGGGCACGATGTTGCGTTGCAGAGCTTGATGATGTCTACGGTGGACTCTTGATGCTCCAGGGATCTTTAGGCTTTAACCTTCGTTGACGCTCAGTCGAACAAGACGAGACAGTACTAGTGATGGCCCAGGGAGGGTCCAACCCTTCGACCGCTGGCGAGCGAGCGATTAATCTTCTGGGCCGGGTCACTGACCGTCAGATGGTGATGGATCATCGTTTTCTGACCTTTTCTGACCTCGGAAGGTTGTATATTTCTGCGTCCGAGTCTATGTCATACACAACAAGTACATAAGCCCTCTTGAATGGCTTTTTTATTTTTCCGATTGGATACTGCTCCAATGGACGGTGCGGCGGAGGGTGATGGCCCGCCCGTGGCTAATGCTTCTATTGGGATAGGAATTAATCGGTGGCCGAGAGAGTTCCTCAACAGGAGAACCTTAATTGCTTCAAGTTCCCGTATTCATCGCCATCTTCGAGAGGTCGATGTTGCTCGCTAACCCGTATGCTGTTCACCTTAACCCGACACGGCTTTTTTTGCTACTTATCTGATTCAAGTTGAGCTTCGGTGGAAACATTCCGGCTGCCAATCAATATACAGCTGGTGAACTGCCACAGCTACCACGTTTTCTGTCATCCCTTGTCTCTCGCCTGCCTCTTCTAACTACCCAACTTGCACATGTTCAATAACTGCACCGATTTCAATATTCATGGTGGTAATCTCTACAACGTTGCTGGTGATGTGTACCTGCAAAACCAGCAGCAGCTGATAATCCAGGGCCATGCGCCGCCCGACGCGGCGCTCCAACTACCCACGAGCTCAACTGCGGCGCTGGAGGATCGTTGGGACGAAGCTTCGGACCATGAACTGCTAGGAATGGCAAGGAATGTCCGCCGTGCTAGGCCGGCTCCGTATGGCGAGTCAGAATCTGCGTCGTAAAGTTTCAACGTCTCATATCCCCAGATATGGCTTTTCGCCCTCAGCTTCCGGCGAGCTCCTCCGATACTGAAGAGCGCCCAGAAGTGAGATCGGCGTCTTCGACCACGTTTATCCCGTCGTCCAGGCTGGCCTCTTGTCACCCGACCCAATCGACTGATCCTACAAATTCAACTTCGCAGGGCGATCAAATGGATAGCTCGCAGTGCAGCCACAGGGATAGCTTCCGCACGGAGCCTGCGCAATCAAGGGCTGGTAATATCCACATTACCGCAACAAATGTCCACCATTCCCAAAGCTGGACACAAGGAATCAATATTCTACACCATGCTGTTGCACTGGAGGCACTCTACGACTCGTCGGACAGTTCTCCCCAGCCCAGATGCCATCCCGAAACGCGCACAAGAATGCTCAGTGACCTCTACGAATGGGCAGTTAATAGTTGGTCCGCCCACTCGATGCGTTGGTTGTACGGACCCGCCGGAGCGGGGAAAACAGCCATAATGCAGACCCTATGTCTCCGATTGCAGCAGGCCGGCCGTTTGGGCGGAACTTTCTTTTTCAAACGGGGCCACGCGACTCGTGGTAACGCAAAGATGCTCTTCGCCACACTTGCCTACCAGCTTGCCCTTCATGATCCTCGATTGAAGGACCCGATTTCAAAGAGTGCAGCGGATGATCCATCCGTAATCGGGCGAGACATGGATGTGCAGCTGCGCAAATTGATCATCTAGCCATGCCTGTCGCTGAATGATCCCGCACCCCTCATTCTTCTTATCGACGGCCTCGACGAGTGCGAGGATGAATGGGTTCAAGAAAGGATATTAGCCTTAATTGGAAACACCGTTCGCCAGCACCGTGCTACCTTCCGAATCCTCCTCGCCAGCAGACCAGAACCGCACATTCGCGAAAAATTGGCGGAATCTTTTTTCCGTGGCGTTTATGACTCTATCAATGTGGAACAGTCATTCGAGGACATCCGATGCTACTTCCGTGACGAATTTTCCCGTATCCATCGCCAGCATTCAGCGACTATGGGAGGCATCCCGACTCCGTGGCCGTCACCCGACGTCGTGGAGATCTTGGTTGAAAAATCATCTGGGTACTTCATTTACGCCTCTATGGTGATCAAATTCATCGATGACAAACGTTGCCGTCCTACGGCCCAACTGAAAATTATTCATACTCTTGCCAGGGACTCTTCCAGTCTCCCATTCAAAGCGCTCGACGAGCTATACATCCAAATCCTCTCTCGGGTACCCCCGCAATCCCGCTTGAAACTTTGCGATATTCTATGTGTTGTTGCAGGCCTCAGCTTACAGCTTCGGTACATCGAACCACTGTTGGATCTGGAGTCCGGGGATGTCAGGTTAACCCTCCGTGACCTGCAGTCTGTCCTCGATATAAGCTCCGACGACAAGGAAATCACTGTTTACCACGCATCATTTCTGGACTTCTTGAATGACCGAGAGCGGTCATCCGCTTTCTACATTGGTCTAGACTCGGTACATCGCCTGAACGTAGCTTCCGCCCTTATCAAGGCCCTCTCTCGCGAAAACAAGAATCCGTGGGTACAGATCATATGGTCCGTATCAACAATTTGTGAGCAACAGTCCACTCCTCACCTTACGCTTCGTAGGCACCTTCGGGAGTTCAGCATTGAATACATAACATCGAGTCCACCTTCTGTAGCCCTTGTTCCATTTATTTGGGGTATAAATCCCGATTTCCTATGGTCGGGGATGCTTACTGGGCAATCACGAGTGTCAATCATAGAGCCCTTCCTAACATGGCTGAAAGTGGGTGGTTGCGTCACTCTAAATCTGTCTACTAAATCCTTTCATGCCCTAGGGGATGTCTTATGGCGCTGAGGATTTGATACACCAGTGGGAGGGCTACAGCTTTATGGCCTACTACGAAAACATGACTATCCAAACCCACGACGACTTACCCAGGGCATATCATGACACTGTGAGTCGTCTGGAAAATCTGCTTTTGTGCCCGTCGCGTCGGAATTTTCTGGGCAACATGAACGACGGTGCAGTGCAGGTGCCAATGGAAACTATCTCTACTCTTCGCACGCTTTTGGCCGAGTCTCCCAATCTTGCTCGGATTTTTCAAGCCAGGTGGCTGCTTTATCATCCCAGCACCCTCAACAGACATTATACGCTGCCGATGGTGGCCGCGCCGGTGGAAGTATTCTTCATTCGCATTCTATTGGACCTCTCATGGGACGATATGAGGAGTGCCATCTGTTTGCTGCGCCCAATCATAGGTGAAGACCCTCAAAAATTTCGAGAACTGCTTCTCGTCATGCCTGCACTTTGTTCGGAAATCTACTCCGAGTCCTCCACATCTAGAGATTTGGCTCTGGGATTCTTGCGTTTGATGGACAAAATCTGCTGCGGTGACTTCCCCATCGAATCCTGGTAAGCGACTCAGCTACGTTTGCAGCTAAGCCAACGTCCGGTGATGACAGGAGAAATTTTGGGGGATTGTCTCGACGGCGAGAATGGGGTATCAGAGCCTGTTCACAGGAAAATCCCGAACTTCTGCGTGAACTCCGTGAATTCGTTCCCCGATGGGATGTGTTCGGCAAATCAAATGGTCAATCTGAGCCTGGGCTGCTCCCGATTGAATTTTACGATGTCCTTCAATGGCTTACTGTGCGTCCGCAGATTATCGTAAGGGCTTAACAGCCGCTTACAACTTGTCAGGCACACCCTGATGCACCATCCGACCTAATCGAACGTTGGCGGGCCTACCTGGAGGAGAGTATATCGAAGTGCACGTTGCCTTTCTCAGGCTGGCGTGACGAGGTGCTCGAGTACTCTTCCAGCTGTCGACGGGCGAACAGGATACAAGATCACTTCCTCTCTGTTTCCCCTGAGAACCGAGGATGCTGGAACGAAGTCCAATTACGATCTTGGAAGTTCGCTCTCCGCAGGATGAGCAATAGATGATCGATAATTAGGAAATTTGGGAGAATTCTTTTACTGTTTTACTGTGCGTAACGAAGTGTTATAATATTTACTGAATCAGCCAAAATTCCTCTCCCGATGCGGGTCTCTGGGCGATTGGTTGTTGGATGCTATTCCGATGAGTGAGCGAAGTATTAATTGCAATGAATTCATGAAGGGCCCAACGGGAATGAGGGTATAAACACTAAGAGTCCAACAGGGGCATTCTGAAATAGGGCTGCACGCCGTGCCCGTCACGGGCACGGCCGTCGTTTCGACGTCCTTGCTCCTGTTGGCCATCGTTGACGGGGTAGAAAATAATTTCCTCCTTCTTAACCTCAGGCCCGTACTCCGACTTGTTTCAACACCGTTCAAAGCGGTGGCGACGCCATCGGCGTTTCGTTTACACACAATCAAGGATAGTGTTCAAAATGCAGATACACTTGCCTGTCTAGCTCGGAAGAGTGGGTCGATCCTTCTGCCCGGGACTATCACCTTGTAAACGACGAAGGCGGCTCTGACTCGAGGCTGGGCACGATTTGGGCACGATGCTGCGTTGCAGAGCTTGATGTCTACGGTGGACTCTCGACGCGGTGATGAATCACCGTTTTCTGACCTTTTCTGACCTGGCACTGGATTATTAATCGCTTACTCATCGCGATCGAGGCGGGACGAACGAGACCTTCAACGATGGCTTATTCAACATATCTATTTATTTATGATACTGCTGCCTATAAATTGAACCACGATCTCATCCATCAGCCTTTTGAGATTTTGGTTGCCACGTTGCGGCATTTTTAGTTGATGGATTTGTCGACGGCGGTGAGTTCAACATTGACCTTGAAACTTGGCCACGGCATATCGGATGGGGTGCGGGGATGGGGAACTCCCTTGGGCAAGAATTTTGATTAACCGTCGAAGTGCTTCAACAGGGCATTGGCATGTTCCCGAAAATGGGACCATGTCAAGCTAATATATTATCCCGAGTCTTATCCATCACCGGTTATGTGGATTTTTTGGGCCCGAGGTTGTTCAACTTGTTGCGTTGGGGCGTTGTTAGGTGCCGTTTTGGCGCGGGGCGTTGTCATGTTGGATAACACGACAACCAAAATGTCAAAAATCTGATGAACATATCCGCTGTATTTATTCATGATACTTACTGCTGCCTATAAAGTGTTGGTGCGAACCACAGACGATCTCATCCCCAAGTCTCATTCAGGCTCCCTCTCATCGAAACCTCAATTTTAATCATGTCTGCCGTCCCTGCGTTCTCATTCAACACTACCGCCGACGAAGTGGCTACCGCATTCTCCGAGGAAATCCAAGGGAAAAATGGTCAGTTCCTCACTTCGATTGTTTGGTGAAAAACATGCAGTAACAGTTATTTAATTTCAGTTCTGATTACTGGCACGTCTTTGAACGGGATTGGCTTCGAAACCGCGCGCGTCATTGCCAAGTACGCGAACCTCGTTATAATAACGGGCTACAACGATGAGAGGCCCGTATTCCCGCTTTTTGACAGATATTAATATTTAATTAACTTGGTTTTAGACTGAAGCTCTCGGAGGACGCTCTCAAGAAGGAAGTTCCCGCTGCCAACATTCGCCGTCTGACTCTTGACCTTGCGTCGCTCGCCGGTGTCCGTAAATCTGCTGCCGAGGCCAACACTTACTCCGAGCCGATACATGTAAGAAATAATTTTTAGTGAACCGGACTTCTGAATCATGCTTGTGCTTGACGTTCCCGCAGGTCCTCATCCACAACGCAGCCGCGCCATTGGGGCCGTTCAAACTCACCGCGGACGGCCTCGAGAGTCAGTGGGCTACCAACCACGTCGGGCCATTCCTCCTCACGAAGCTCCTTACACCCAAACTCCTGGCATCCGCCTCCGCGAGCTACACGCCGCGAGTGGTCTTCGTCTCGAGCGCCGCCCACGCATTCAGCCCTGGCGTCAACTTCGCCCGTATCGAGCGTGATGTACACCCGACCGCGGAGACGTACAGCAGTTCCGGCGCGTACTTCGAGACCAAGTGCGCCAATATCCTCGCCGCGATCGAGCTCTCGAAACGATCCAAGGGGGCGCTCAACGCGTACAGTCTCCATCCCGGAAGTGAGTACATATACATACAGTGGCCGTGGATTTTGTGGGAGGAATTAACGTATATGTGTATTGCGCTGCGCTAGTTGTTTTGACCAACAGCTACCAAAAGGAGGAGGCGATCCCACTGCTGCAGGAGCTGGGCATCCTGCGTCCTGATGGGGTTCCTGAGACGGAAAAATACCAGTGGAAAACTATTCCGGAGGGTGCCGCGACGTGCGCCGAGTTTCTTCACTCGTTCAAAAAAAAGTGTGCTGATCATTTGGGTTCTAGGACTATCGCCGCAGCGTTCGATCCGCGCATAAGCGGTACGTGCTACTTGTTCTTTAGTCGCCTCATTTTCTTACCGCTTTCGTTGTGTTGTAGACAAACCCGGTTCATTCCTTAATGACTCGACCATCGCAAATGAGGCTGTTGCCCCGCATAGTTCTGATCCAGTGAGTGCTTGTTGTTGATATCTCGCGATGAGCTGCGTCGATGTGGACTTTGCAGGCGAACGCCGCGAAGCTGTGGACCGCGACGGAGAAGATCATCGGAGAGGAGTTTACGTTTGCATTCTAGATGAATACACGCGTACGATCCCCCGTAGATCTAGAATCAAATACAGTAGGAAGACAAAATAATGTGTAATCCTCATTCTATGTCAAAAGAATTGTCCCGAGTTCAAAATGTTCAAAGTCAACCCATTGTATGATGCTTCAAAATTTTACGCATTATCGTGGCACCTAGGAACTCCATACTTGCGCCGTGTGCAAGGCGTCCGTGTCCCTTATTAGACGAAGAATATTCTGATTGCAAAAAAAAAATGAATATACTGCTATGGTACAGATTTGGCAGACGAGCTTGTGCTCGCCTGGACCCTGAGCCTGCAACAAAGAAGCACGAGGCGGTGAGCCTTCTCAAGCAAATATCTATATACTACCAATCCCCGGTCGACATGCACAGTAGAAGCGAGCAAGGTTACACCCGTCGTGGCTGGAATCTGTCGGTGATGGCGCAGGGCGTCGGTCATGGTCGGCGTGAGATGTAAATAGCATACATGAGTAAAAGTGGACAAGATAGTAGAGAACTGAACACGCACCTGGGCTGCCCACCCGACGCCAAGCGACTGGCAGTGGCCGTGGCTCCTCCTCCTCCTCCGGGCGTCAGTAACCTCTCATACTCCTGTTTCCGGTGGAAGCAGTACAATGGCCCGGGCACCCTGCCGAGGAGGAAGACGGATCGGTACGCCCTGTCAACTGGATACCCAGGATCCAGGGTGAGTAGGGGTATGGCATTGGCGCGCCTCTTTTTGGTCGAGAGCGCGACGGGTCTACGGAGCAAACCCGTGACGGATATATAAGTACCATAAGCGACTTCGGAGCAACTGCGACTGCGAGATACTTACCATACGAGCGAAGCGATAACGGGTCCGTGGAATCAAAAGTCAACACCGAGAATAAATGCGACTCGAAGTGGCTGGCGTCCGGGCTCAAGCTCCGCGTCCATCCTCTTGGAACGTGACTTATTACAACCAAGAGGGCAAAAGTAGAGGAAGCTCAGCTGCGGTTCAGATATAGCCATTGACGCGTCTAAGTACTCAAAGAATGTGTCACGTGACCGTGTCTCGGACGCGTCTTTCTTCTTTATTATAATTGTCGCCCGTACGATACGCGTGTTCAACTTCGATATTAAAAAATTCCTACTTCAGCTGACCGACTCGCTGTGTCGAAGGCTCAGATGGTTTCAACGATGTCCAAACTCCCGCACAGGAGTCTGAGAACTCTGATACTCAGCGAAGGCAAGATCCCCGCCTAAGTCTTCACTTTCTTCACGGTGTCCTCTCTTAAGCTTACATCGTATCTCTGCGATATCGATTTGCCTCGGAGTCGGATCCGAGGATTAATATTCGTGCCCACCATGGCCAGCCACCGTGATTTGGACTCGGACCCACTAGTACTCGGACCCACTGGCACTTGGTCGCGCTCATTTCCTTTCCTTTCCTTTCCTTTCCTTTCTTTCTTCCGACATCGATATCAGGATTCTCGCATCCATACCCATATCCAATCCTCAATTCGTCTTCGTCTGTCTATCAATGCAGCCCGATTGAATATATTATACAGTACTCCTACGTATACGCACAGATTTGACAGCACGCTCTGAGGTATAAGTTATAATACAAATACAAATACACGCGCCTTTAAATTCCTCCGTCTTCTTTCTTCCTCCTTCCTTCTTCCTTCTTCCTTCTTCCTTTCCCGGCGAGAAGACACAAACCGTCTTAGCGCGCATCTCCATGTCCATGTACGTGTTTCCGAGTCTACGAGTGTCACATTTATTTATTCGCGCGCACTGGCAAAAACTAATAAAAATAATAAAATAAAATAAAATTTTGTATTTTCGTTCCGCACCATTTTAGAGGAACCTCCAGAGGGGAAGGGAAGGGGGATCCCGCAACGCGCAACGCGCAACGGATGGACGTGTCTGCCTACTGTACTGTATATTGCCTACTGTACTGTATATTGCGCGAATTCGGTCGGAGTTTTGCGCAATGTCCGCACTGCAGGTATATATGAACCCCGCGCTGTCCAAAGAATCGCGCAGAGTATAAGTACTATACTATAGCGTCGCGGACTCGGAAAAATTGCAGTACTGTATCTGTCTTGAGTTTTTTCACCGTGGCTTTGCGCGATGGATTATGGATACTTATGAGCGAGATGTAAGTTTAATAGATAGACGATGTATTTCCCAGAGACGCTCAGCCAGTGTGTACAATGCATAATTTTTTTTTTTCTTCTGAGTGAATGAACTCGAGGGAAAGTCAGAAGGGGTGTGCATAATATAATAATGACGGGAAGGTAAGGTACTGTCTCGACTTTATTATTATTATTGAGCCTTTCAGCAGCAAAGAAGTCGGAATGAACAGTAATTTACATATACACTCCGCCGTGAATCTGTAAAGGGCTGAGTGATGTCGACGTCCTACACGAGAGACTCGGAGTCATGATCAGAGACAGTGGTCAGGGAGGATCAAAAAAAAATTAAACTGTGCCATACTATATGCCCACCCGATGGCCATGGAGGCACTGTGAAAGGCAAGGCAAGGCCAAGGTCGCGATCGAGAGATGAATTTGTTTCCATGGACCATGGCGGAGCTGCCTTCAAACGAGCCTGGCGGGAAGATGGATCGATGAACGGGAGTTACATACAACGAGATCTGCGACTGTTCAATTTCCAAAAGGGCACGTCGTGGATCGGAGAATAGACACGCAAATGTATTATACTCGCCTCACCATACAATTGCTGAGCCGAAGTCTTAATTTAATGAAAGATGAGAAATTTTAAACGCAAACGCTCACTGCAATCCATCAATAACCGATTTAGCAAGAGCCTAGAGGAGGAGGACGCAGATAAGATAGGTGTTAAGATCGAGCTGTAGGAGGACTCCGAGTCGGAGGCAAGCAAGGCAGGAGGAGGACTTGCAGGAGAAAGGGGAAAGGGAAAGGAGGAGGTGAGGGAGGAAAAGGAAAAGGAACTCGGAGCGAGCGAAGATCGAAAGGAAAGGTACTCGTAGAAGGTCAACCCGCCGCGCACAGACCCGCCCTAAAGTTGAACCGAGACGAGTAACGTTGTATTAAATATAAGCTTAAGCTTTAGGCTCGAGACAGGCTGTCACGGTGGCGCGAAACAAAGAAAGAGGGAGGTTGCTTGTTTTCTTACCACCACCACACCTCGAGTCTAGACTGATGAGTATGCAGGCCGCGGCGTAACGGTGGCCTCGGAGATGGAGCGCACTTCCACCTGGACCAATCAGAATGGAATCCAAAGATTTCAATCTGCTTCTGATGAATCCTTTCAGTCAGAGTGCCATAGGAGGCAGGTCTGACCCAGAGCGCAGATTTGTGTCGCCGGACCACGTGACCATGCGACGCGAAGGCGGCTCTTGGAGTTTTGATCATCTTGCCAGCCAGCGACTCTGACGACGACTTGGACACGCCTTCGACGACGTTCATTCATTCACACCATACCCTACAGTGCCGACGATACCACTACTCTAACACCCATCTACTAACATCCAAATAAATGCCTGCTGGGTCCTCTCTCTTCCTCGGCATCGAGCTGGCTGTCGACCAGCTGCGCGCCTCGCTCGTCGACGAGACACTCGATCTCGTTGGTGTCGAGTCTGTCGACTTTGACACTGAGCTGGCAGAGTATCAGTGCGTCTTTTCTTTTTTTTTTCTCATCGTCAAGAAAAATGAAATTGACGATCGATTACCAGGACGCAGGGCGGGATCTTCACGACGCCCGGGGACGCCTACACGACGCCAGTGGAGATGTGGATAAAAGCCCTCGGTGGGTACCTTCTTGCCCCCTCCCGCCTTTTTTTTTCTGAGCTGAATTTGCTTCCGTTCCACGTGTTCCTTCGATCACCACTAGATACTCTGTTTGAAAAACTCGAGCGCAGCTACGACCTGACGCGCATAAAATCCATCGGCGGCTCGGCGCAACATGCGCTGGTCTGGTGGAAGTCCACCACCGTCCCCTCGCTGTCGTCCCTCGACCCCCACACGCCCCTCGTAGCGCACTTTTCAGCCGCCCATTTCTCGCTCCCCAACACCCCCGTCGCGCAAGACGTCTCCTCGCACACCCATGCACTCACTATCGAGGCCCTCGTAGGCGGGCCCGACCACATGGCCGCCCGCGTCGGCGGCGCAGCGAACCCCTCCGCCCTCTCCGCCCAGCTCCTCCGCGTCCGCGAAACCTGGCCCCAAGAAGTCTGGGCCCGCACCGGCCGCGTCCAGCTCGCATCCGCCTTCCTCGCCTCCCTCGTCGCCGGCAAGTGGATGCCCATGGCCGAGGCCGAGGCCTGCGCATCCGGCATGTGGTCGCACACCTCTGGCTCGTGGGACGAGCCCGTACTCGACATCGTCGGCGGCTCGCGCGAGGAGGGCAGGCGCGTGCGCGGGTGGCTGGGCGACGTCGACGTGGGCGGCGGCGCCCGTCGTGCAGGCAACGTCGCGCGCTACCTCGTCGAGCGCTATGGGTTCGATCCCGAGACGGGTGTGACGCCCTTCACCAGCGACGGGCTCGCAGCGTATTTGTCGCTGGCGCCGCAGCCCTCTGATGTGGTGCTGCAGTTTGGCCCGATGGACGTGATGATGGCGCCGGCGGCGCATTACATCCCGACGCGCTTGTACTCGCTCTACCCGCACCCCGCGCAGGACCCGTCGGAGAAGCGAAGATACATCGCGGTGCTGACGAACCGCAATGCGGACGTCCCGCGCGCGCTTGTGCGCGATATGTACACCAAGAGCTGGAGTGCGTTTGACCGCCTTGTGGCGATTGTCCCTCCCGGCGGCTCCATTGGGTGTGTTTCCCCTTCCCTCCTTTCTTCGTATTTGAAAAGCTAACGACAATACAGCCTCGACGACAAACTCTTCGCATTCTGGCACCTCCAAGGCGACGCACACCCCTTCGCGCACGTCAAGGGGATATACCGCTTCGAGACCGGCATCAAAGTCACGGAATTCCGCGACCTGCGCGCGAACCCGCGCTGTCTCCTCGAGTCGCAGGTGCTCTCCCTGCGCGTCAAGTACGCCAAGATGCTCGCCACGGGCGTCCTCGCCCGGCCCCTCCCCTCTTCCTCTTCTTCGCTTTCCTCCTCGACAGGCTCGAGCGCGTACTCATCGAGCACCCTCTCCCCCGCCGCCGCCCTCCAATCCGCCTCCATCTCCTCCATCCCCACCCGTTCGCCCACACACCGCCCCCCGCCCCCCATCTCCGCCGCCCTCGCGCTCCCCTTCGACCCCTACGACCCCGCGCCCCTCCCCACGCGCGTCCTCGCCACCGGCGCCGCCGCCAATTTCCCGGCGGTCGCGAATCTGGTGTGCGATGTGTTCAACGCGCCGGTGTTCGTGCCCGCGACGCAGCTCGCGAGCGCGAGGGAGGCGCCGCATCGGAATGCGCCTGGGGCGGGGTGTGCGAGCCGCGCGAGTTTGGGGGGGGCGTATGTTGCGAGGTGGGTTTGGGGGAGGGAGTGGGGCGTCGGCGGAGCCGGCGCCGCAGCGGGTGCGAACACGGGGGGGAGCACAGCAGCGGGAGCGGGAGGTGGATTCGAAGATGACATCCGCCGCCTCCTCGGCAAACGATGGGTCGCGACGGGCGGGGTCCCGCTCCGCGCGTCCCTGCATCCGCACGCCCTACTGCACTCCGCCCCCGCGAGCGGGGCGAGCACGCCCTATGGGCGCCATGGGCACGGGCATGGACATGGGCTTGGGGGAAGGGCGGCGAATGCGCTGTTGGAGGAGGAGGAGGACGAGGAGATGGCGAGGGAGGAGATGGTTAGGAGGGGGGTGGGGGGTGGGGCAGCATGTACTTGCAGCGGGGGGCAGCGGGCGGGGGAGCCCGGGCGTCATCGGCGCTGGGGCGGCGGCGTACTACGCGACCGAGGGCCTCACGCCGAGTTCGAGCTCGAGCAGCATGGCCTCACTCTCTGCCGCGTCTGTGTCGACGGCATACACCACGCCCGACCTCGGGCTCCTCAGCCCCTCCCTCACCTCCCCCAACGGCACAAACGCCAACTCGGGACAGATCGGCGCAAACGGGACGAACGCGGCGGGGGGCGGGACGCCGACGACGCCGACGCCGCTGACGCCTGTGAGCGCGCTGGCGACGGGGGAGGCGGAGATGCAGGTGGGGGCTGATGAGGGTGGCGGAGCCGGATGGGGATGCGTTTTTGGCGTATGCGGCGATTGTGCCGGAGTATTGTCGGTTGGAGGGGATGTTGGTTAGGGGGATTGTGTAGGTGTCTGACCATGTCTACGGGAAGAGGAAGGGAAGGGAGGGGCGCATTAGAACGACGAAAGTACAAGTACAGTATATCTTTTTTTCCCTTTCTTTTGCTGACGAATTGCTTTTTGCTTTGCGTACGATCTGTGTAGTCTTTTATTATATTTTTCTTTCTTCCTCTCTACCTGCTTCCTCTTTTTGCTGTTTCCATATTCACATTCATATCTGTTTTCCCTCACTCTTTTGCAATATTTCTTTTATTTCTTTTTGCTTTAAATTTCTTTTGCTTTTGCTTTCGACGCGTGTAAAAGTATCTATTCGGGGCGGACTTTTGGGTTACCTACAGCTCGATACGTACGTACTTTCCTCATAGTTGGTTACTACCAGTAGATGTAGGCACCCCCCACACTGGACCCCGGTCTTTCCATAATCGACGTAAAATATACCAGTATACATTGACGTTTGCTTGCATTGACCTCGAGTTTTTGATATGGGGGATGGGGATGTCGAATTTAATATTGCGAGGATGTGGATGCGGAGTGGGGAGTGGGAGGAAGGGAGATGAGCTGGGGCGGAGGGAGTACTAGTTTTGCTGCGCGCCGGAGCTGGAGCGAGGCGGGGTGAAGAAAGGCCACGACGCGGTGCGATTGCAGGCAGAATAAAAATATTCGGAGGGGAGCCAGGCGGTTATGTAGGGGTGCAGGGAGCCAACGCGTGGAGGCATCGGTGCCTATCGTCAACTTCGACTTCGACTTGTCCTTTAGATTTTGACGCTATAGCCTGAGTGCAGAAGTTAAGAGAAGGCGGATACTGGACCTGGATGGAATCCGAGCTCCAAAGCACCCAGGAGAAATAACAAAATTTATACTTGTAAGTAAAAAACAGACGAGCACTCAGGCCATCGCCGCCGCAAGAAGCTTGTCGAATACAGGCGTCCCAAGCCCAGCTGCCCAACCCAATCAGAATACACATCCCACAAGAGCGAGAGCAAAAACAACTCACTAATAGGATCCCACCCCTCCGTCGCATTAAACGCAACCACACTCGGCGGACACGCACCACCAAAGTTCTTCCCCTCCGTGATATCCGTCAACCCCGTCTTCCCCCCCGCATATAACCACGGATTAAGGAATCCCAGCACGGGTTTCCCCGCCGCCAACAGCCTATCGTTGATCAAGCTAATGACGCTCGCGAACCCAGGCGAGGACGCGCTCGTCCCGGACTGTCCGGTCGTGAAGTTATCCGCGATGACGGCGAACCCGTTCCCGGCGAAGGAGACGTCGGGGAACCCGCGCCCCGAGCGGTTGAAGATACCCGGGAAATTGGATGGAAGGGAGGCGATGAATGATGTTGTGGAGGCGGATTGGTATTCGGGGACGGGGAAGTACAGCGAAAAACCGCCAGAGGAGAAGGGTGCGACGATTTCGGGGGAATAGTCTTGTGTGGAGCCGACGGAGGTTATCCAGGGGCAGGTTCCTGGGAAGACGGGGATGAAGGTGTTGTTGGAGCATTGGAAGTGGTTGTCGTGCCCGCCGCGGACACCGCCCTGAAGAAAGGTTAGAGAGAGAGAGGCGATTGTCAGTTTGTTGCGCACATCTCCAGAGGCGAAAAGGTTCGATACACCGCGCGCGCTGATGGACATGTATCCGTCGCACATTTTCCTGCCAAAGGTCAGAGCAACGAAGGGAATAACAACACAGGATACGTACGTAGCCAGCGTCTGCCCGAAGTTCTCCTCGTTATCGCCATACGAGGTCGTGATCACCGTCGGCGGCGTCTCTAGTCCTTGCAGGAAGGTAATCGTGTCGAGCATCTCGGGGAACAGGTCCGCGTTGCTCGTGCCTCCGCCAACCGAGAGGAAGTTTACCGGGATACCTGTGGCGAGCCCGATGGTGTACTGAATATCGAGATTCGCCTCGGACCCGGCATCGTCCGGAACCTGCGAGTTAGTTCCGTTGTCGATCGTCTGGAGCGTGAAGGTCGTGTCTGGCGAGACGTCGGCGCGGAACCGGATGAGAAAGTTCTGTAAAGTGGGAATTCAATGAGGGCGCGAAACCAAGCACAGACAACTGGACCTTCAAATCATCGGCATTCGCAAACTCATCCTGGTACCCCGTCACCAGCAACGTGTTCTTCCCCGTCGAGCTGGCCGTCGCAGGCGTAGTCGGGATCCCGTAGAGGTCTTGCACACATGCGGGACCGATGAGGAATGAGCCGAGGGTACAGCTCGCGGGCGCGCCTCGTTTGGAGATACTCGACGCAATGCGGGAGTTTATGCGCCTCCTCGACCGCGACTGAGGCGAAGGTGTAACCTTCCTCCCCAATCTGGCCTTCGGCACGATGAACGCAGTCGTCGGGTGCAGAACGTCGACGTGCCCTACGAGCTCCGCTGGGAGGGAGACGCTGAGCGTGCGAGTAATCGGCTCGGCGAGGTCATCGTGAGTGAATTTCTGGAAATTGGCGGCGAAGAGGGTGTTGGCGTGCGATACGGGAGGGTGATGGAGACTCAGTCGCCGTGCGGAGAGATGACGGAAGAAGTGAGGTTGTTGGCGGTGGCGAAGGAAGTAAAGGCAGAGACGGTTGACGCAGCGGGCTGTAGAAAGGCTTTGACCTGCAGCTCATAAGTCGGAATGCTTCTAGGGAGCAAGATGACGCACCTCGTCGGCCGTTAGCCATTGACGGAAATCCGCGCTGCCTGGTGTTGAGATGGAGAGGAGTTTGTCCTGCAGGCCCGCCACGTTGTTGGACTTGAGCGCGACGCGCAGGGTAACACTCTCGTCGGCTGGTGCTGGTCCCTGATTCGTGAATCCAACTGGGGAGCGGGACGTTTTTCGTGCAGCACCATACTGCTCGCTGTCACGACCGCCAGAAGAGAAAGAAGATTGAAATGTTTCGTGAAACCCATCAGAGCGAATTAGAATGGGAAATACGAAGAAGAAAGCTGAGACGATGGGTAAACGGGAGAAAAAGTATGGGACGAAAGCGGACCTGGACCTGATATCATAAGGACTCGTGGTACGGCGATGAGAAGCCGTAAGATGCGCGTCTTGGTTTCTTCAGGCGTGCATCAAGAAGCCATACGGCGCCCCACCAACCGGCTGGCAACGACGACACAGTGGTGATGCGCTGGGAGACAACCGTTTGAACAGGTTTGAACCGACAGCCTGCCGTTGGATGCGGCCTCGCGCGACTTGCAATTGGATGCGGCCTCGTGCTTGCAAGTCGCGAAATCCACGTCTCGACTAGTACTTCGGCGTTCGTTCCCCCAGGTCGCGCAATCGTGCGACTGTCCCCGATACACGCGTCTGTGCGATTTCGAGGCCATTCTTCTGGACGATGGGCTGCTCGGGTAGGAGCTTGCCGCTTGGCAAAGTGGTCATGGTGGAAAGCCGAAAGAAGACGGACTCGGAAACATCATGCCAATTAGTTACGGAGGAAATCGTGCTCGTTGGTTGCCCGTCGCAGACGGTGAACTCTGTGCTGCATGTGTGGGAGACGCATGCCGTTGCCCGAAAATTACAAAGGATAGAGGTGGACGGCTTGCTGAGGAACAGAGTGTAGATCAAACGGATTGTAGGTTGAGATGAAACAAGGTCTTTGAGATTCACCAGCCCGCAGAAGCGACTCCGACCCCTGCGAAGTTCATCGCGTGGGAAGTACCTATCCTCGATCCAGTCCAACAAATCCTCGTTCACCACGCATCCATTTTTCTTTGTAAAAGCGAACGAATCCCGGTGCGTATATCGTATGGTCGCGGCCCATTTTCACCTACACAAAACTATCAAGACTGTGCAGGAGGAGAAAAAACACCGGGACGAACGTGAGGCACTGGATGGAAGAGTGTTCCGCGCTGGCGAACGATAATATTGCCTGGAATGACATGCTGATCTGCTTCTCTATCCGAGGGCGGGGAAGAAATTTATTGACGCCGAAGCGCTTTTCTGGGGAGCCACCGTGTAAACAGTACAAGAGCGCTGGGGTGCGAAGTAAAGAAGTGTAAAACCTATGTAATGAAGCAAGGCGGCCGCGGGCGCTTGATGGGCGCCTCAAAGAAAAGCGGAGTTTAAAAGGCTTCGGGCTAATTTTATAAAGACAGAGATTCATTTTGAGACAGGGACGAGGTTTCACTGCAAATTGCAATACGCAAGCATGAACAAATGGATTGACTCTGGAAATTTTTGAACACAGAATTGAAGGACAAGAAGTAGGATTGAAAGTAAAACACATTATTTCTTCCTACTGTGTTTAACTATAGAGGGAATCATGTATCTAGAATGTCAACTCCTGGCCGATTCGGATCTTTTCCGTCAACGTCCACAGCTCGGCGGCGTTGGCCTGCAAAGTTCACAGTGAGCTAGCTGATCGCGATATAAATACTCACTGGATCAGACGCAACAACATCCTCATTTGCAAACAGTCGAGTCTTCGTGATCGAGGTAAGAACCGCGTTTGTCTGCATGAAAATGTTGTGAGAAAACGAAGAAACTAGAAAAAACAGCCATCACGTACCACTGGTGAGGATCGAATGCGGCGGCGACAGTACAAGAGAAAGAAAAATTAATAAAAAAACACAACTTCACTAGTGAAATTCGGCGCACGTCGCGGCACCCTGCGAAATTGTTTTCCATTCGAACATCTCCGTGATAGAAAGGCCACAAGGCCTGCAGCCCTGGGATCGACTCCTCCTTTTGGTCGAAACTTGAGGTTAGTATAAGAATCTATTACTTCTGGGCACAAAGTCCACAACTATTGAACTCACCACCGCGATGGAGACTGTACGCGTTGAGCGCTTCCTTGGATCGTTTCGAGAGCTCGACCGCAGTGAGGACATTTGCAACCTTGACCTCGAAGAAGGCACCGGGGCTGTTGAACGTCTCCGGGTTCGGCCGGGTGCTCAATCGTGTCGAAGGTGACCCGATGGTGGCGGCTGTGTTGTGAATGAGGAGCTGGAGGAAGATTAAACATGTCAGTTCAATGAAAATTTAATTCTTACATGTATAGGGTCGGAGTAAACGTTAACATCTGCAGCGACTTTGCGGACACCGGCGAGCGAGAGTGAGACGACGAATGTTGGCTGCGGGAACATCCTTCTTGATAGTGTTCTCTGAGAGCTTCAACAGCAGGAATACGGGTCACTCATCGTTGGAACTCTAATTATAACTATAACGAGGTTCGCGTGCTTGGAAATGACACAGGCGGTTTCGAGGCAGATCCCGTTCAAAGACATGCCAGTGGTCAGAACTAAAATCAACTGTCAGACTGTATGTTTTTTTTTCACCAGTTGGAGCGTACCATTTCAGCCCCTGATGTCCTGGGAGAATGCAGTGGTTGCTTCTTCGGCGGTGGTCTGGAACGAGAACGCTGGGATGGCAGACATTGCCGTCTGAATGAGCAATTCTATCGGTAGCAGCCTTAGATGAATAATTTACATATATGTTGAATCAGCAACGCGGTAAACCGGTTAAAAGTTCGCGTCTACATTTGAAAAGGCGTTGAATCAGCGACTTGGTGACGTACTCATGAATAGACTCGTAACAAGTGGACTCGTAGCGATCCCGTAAGACACTGCCGCTGACTATCATGATTTTCTTCAAATCTGACATCGAAGAGGTCCTCAAGAACATCAGGATGACTGCGTCAATAATTTCGGACATGTCAGGAAGAGAAGTTAGTTGAAGAGGTACGCAGGCTCGTTGCGCAGGGCAAAACGGGGAAACGGACAGAATATTAGGGAGGGATATCCCAGCGTCCACCTTTAAATTCGATCTTTTCTTTCCGCCGTAAAATAAAATGCGAAATTGCGTGCCGAAGGAGGCTAGGGATTCAGGGAACGTCGGGATTCCATCGCAGACATTAAGCTCTGCAGCGCAGCATCGTCTTCGGCCTCGTTACCCACCCCGTCGTCGTCGAGGTGATGGTGACCTGGCTCAACCACCAAATAACCGAACTGCCGCCTGTAAAACCACTCGTCGTATTCGTCTGCCGTTAGTAGGAAGGTGCGCAGACTCGAGAGCTCCTGCTGAAAGCGTTGCAGGACGGCGTGCTATGGGCGCGGGTACACGCGTGTTTCGCCACCGTCCACACAGCAGTCGTCCAACTCGAGGTGTTTCAGCGTGTCCTTGTGACGCACGATGAACTCGAGCACGTCGGTCTTTGCGTCGGTGGGGTCTAAGACGAAGTTGTGTAGCAAGAGCGAGGCGAGCGCGGGGAAGTGGATGGTGGCGAGCGGTGCTGCTGGGCGGAAACCGACCGACTGGTCGCTGCGGACCGTGAGTGAGGTGAGGCGGGCCGCGCTTTTGAGTATGGATGGAATGCTCATTTCCCAAAAGTCACACAGCGGCGCTTGTTGGTACGCGCCGTCCCCCTGGTCAAAGAGAACGGATATTGAAAGTGTCGCCAACGAGCGGAAGATGTTTTGGAATGCCTCCACAGTATAGATTTTGTGCAGCATGGTAATGACATTGTTTAGTGTCAGCGAAATGAGGGGAGGCGGGTGCGTAGCGAGCACGGCAAATAATTCGAGCTGCAGAAGCAAAAAATGGCATGGCTCATCAGGGAATGAGATCGTGTCAAGTTGTCGGAGGCGGTTGTGAAAGTCAAAATGCAAAATCGTGAGGTTACAGAATTTTGCCAGGCCCGAGAATGCGACACAGAGGGCGTCTCTCACGATTTCCTGCACGGCATTTGTAGTCACTTCGCCGTTCTGAAAACAGGCAAGTTGCTCCGCACTCTGCACATTATTCCTGACGGTGAGTATGCGGAAAACCAATGGCGTGGTGACGGTTTTGAGTGTTTTTGAGACGAGTCGGAGGTTAGGAAGGGAATTATCCTTTACGCAGTCCACGATGCCGAGCAGGAGCTCCACTGGAATATTGTACATCGCAAACAAAAGGTTGATGACTTCGGAGGACACCGCCACAATGTAGATGTCACTGTTGACACTGTTGTTGCGCCAGAAAAAACGGGAAGACTTGGAGTACACTGAATCAGTTCCAAACTAATCTGTGTCGGGAAACATGTGGAGACCTTCGCTCAACCTTCGCTTTGTGGCGGGCCCCAGACAAATCGGCTGAATGCCAGTCCTAAGCCGCTATGGCAGCGGATTGAATGGTTAGGCCTGGGGAAAATTACGGTAATTGGCTTTTGTTCTGGTAGGCAATACATATGAGAGGAGAAATCGGAGTAGGAAGTTGAAAGCAGTGGCGATGCCTTTTGTTTGGTTTGGACGCCTATGCTCTCGCGCCTAAATATGATCCCCGACTCACTTGTAAGTTAGCCCAAACCCCAAATCCTCGCAGAAGTCAGCAGGGTCGCGTCCTGACTAGGCCTGACTCAAGGTTACTTTAGGCTGAAGTATGTCGCGCAGCCGCAGTCCTCCGCCGAAGCGCGTCAAGCGCGAATCGCCTCCTACACCTACTGTCAACTTCAGTGTCAAGTCTGAGGCCCCTGATGAGCCACAGCTTGAACCACAAGAACTTGAGGAAGAAGAGGACGAAGATAGATGCAGTATATGCTTGCAGGAAGTCGTTGATCGGACAGTCGTTCCTGGCTGCGCTCATGAATTCTGTTTTGACTGCTTGCTCGTCTGGGCTGGTGAGATTCTCGGATTCTAGCATTCGTACCTGTCGGACTCATCGTTTAGCTGGCTATTTACAGGGCAATCTCGCCGCTGTCCACTTTGTTCTCAGGGCATTGGAGCGTTCCTCATCCATAAAATTCGTTCGCGCTACGACTACCAAAAGCATTATTTGAATCCGTTGCCGACGTCGCCTGTTCCTCTGCCACTTTTACCTCGGCGTCAAACCGCGCCCCTAGACGCCGCCAACGCGACCGTGAATGGGGAAGAAGAGAAAGAACGGACTCTGACGAGGCAGACAAGCTAGAGCGGTCTGTAGCAAAGAGAAGGTGGATATACGAGCATGATCTATATGCCAAGGTCTGTCTGAGCCGCTGTTTGCTCCGAATTTTTCATTACACCGGCCCAGCATGTCGCATCCAACGCATATACCCGCTACCGTCCTTATCCTACGCCGGCGCAATTTACTGCATCTCCGGAACTTATTTCGCGGACGACCATGTTTCTCCGGAGGGAACTGCAAGTATGGGTTAATTTGGACGTCGAGGTAGCGGGTTCAGACCTTTTTTCTGCCTATAACTGCTAAATCCCCCCCACAGTTCCTGACTACTTTCATCATCTCAATTATGAAAGCCATAGATATACGCTCTGAATCGGCGGTTAAGCTTCTTTCAGAGTTTCTGGATTTAGACGCCCCGTACATCGAAGGGGGCCGGCATGTAAACGCTGAACATTTCGCCCATGGTGAGCGGGTGCTCTCCTCTCCCTAAAACGGCATTCTAAATGAATAATTTAGAGGTTTATTCTTATGTTAGATCTCCATATAAAGATTTATTCGTTTACGACAGCGTGGTGCAGGTATATCTATTCCCACTGCTACCCAGTCAAATGCTCATTGAAATTGTATAGTATGAGGTCACTGCTGAGGTCCCTGCTCTCGTTGAGGAACCCCGACGGAGGTGGCGCGAAGCCTCGCGTTCGAGATCGCCAGCAGGATCAGCGCGTGATGCTCGTACGGAAGGAACTCGCCGAGTCCATTCCCGATCCCGCTCCTTATCTAGTTCACGCTCCAGGCCACGCCGCACCAGTTCCAGAGATAGACGACTAGATGAACATACCTCGCGCGGGAGCGGTAGACAGCAGTGGCGTAATGCTAGTCCGCTCCGAAGCAATGAAGATACCAAACTGGTGGTAATATAGGCGCCGAACGCAAAACAGCACGTATCCAGTATAACGAACCCGAATGCCCGCCTCAAACCCCTGGCGCTGCCACGGAAATCACGGAAACTCTCAACTCGAAGGGAAAGGCGCTCAGTATTCTTGGGGTCATTCCTTCGAAAGAGGAAACCTCTAAGCTTCAGGAAGGATGCGTTACAGAAGCTACTGTGCCTCCATTTTCCGAGGCTTCTCGCAAACCTCCACGGATTCGAAACCGGAGCTTGTTCGAGAGTGTACAAGCTCATCTTGCGGCCCCGTCCCGGAAACACCGTGAGACGACGGCCATAGTGGATCCGCCGCCCAACTCTTCCAATCTCTCGGACGCCTTCGATGAAGAGAAAAATAGCTCCGTGCCATCCTTGTTAACCCGCCTTTCTGAACCCGGCACTCAGCAAACCATTCGGCGGAAGCCTGACGGCGACCAGCTATCCCCAGTCGAAGCGGTCGCCGGTGTCCCCATCGAAAGCGAGTTGCTACCCACCAAGCCATCCTTTTCTGCACCCGAAATAATGGCGCGGACGCGCGCGCGACTTGCTAAATTAGCGGCGATTGACCCTTCGAGCGAAAGCTCTTTATCCTTAGACGGTGGCGTTGGCACAGCTCGGCCACCCTCGTCTGCCTTGTTATCTATAGGTACGGGCTTCTCACAGAATTTCCGAGAACAGTAATTCATCCGCAATAATTAAGGTTCGGGACAAGATGGCAACAGTGACATCTCAGCATTTGCCGGCAATATCGGGGGTTCTCCACGGCGTGCAAAGCTGTTGGGCCGTCTCGAAGAAGAGAAACGGAAAGCTGGTGGTGTTGCGCCCTCACATTCTTTTGTCCCCACTGCAGAGCCCACGCAAGTGGCGTTGAACGTGGCGTTCGACAGAATCTCTCAAGTAGAGCACCCGATCGCGTTTCCAAATGACGTGACATCAATCGCGAGTGAGGAGGTGGATGCTGCGGAGGCGCGTCTGCGTCGACAGGCTCAGTTGCGGGTGCGTCTCGCAGCTGAAAAGCGAAAACACGCGAGCGGGGCATGAACAATTCATTTTCTTTAATTCGATTGTTGTATCAACAGTAACGATGTGATGAAACTTTGGAAGTTCCATTCAAACTCGAGATAGCCTAGATAGCCTGGCAACACAACAATTGGGAAAACTAAATACTACTAGTACGCTACTATTCTGGTTCCAAACAAATACTACAAAGGAGTGGTCAACCTAATTTTATGGTAATACACGTAATTATGGTGGGGTGCGGGTAGCGAGTGTATTAGATTAGTAGGGTCGTTAAAATAGTAAAAACCAGGAGACAGTTATGTAGAGATCGTGATACTGTAAAAGAGGGACGTTAGGAATAATCTAGCCAAAAGAGAGAGGGCGTCGTTATATCGACGTGTCAGAGTCATGAAAGGCATTGCACCAATTTAAGTGTGCCTCGATTATGAGGGCGGGGTGGAGGAGGGCCCGGGGGAGGAGCCGGGCGGCGCGTCGCTGGTGGGCACAAAAACTGCACGAACTGGGTCGTAACGCCCAGAAGAGCGCGAAGGTTGCGCGGGCCCTAGGCGAGGAGTGTCCCCGTCGTCATCAGGTGAGGGCTCCTTGAGGAAGCTCGTCGGAGGGGACGAGCTGTCTCGCGTAGAGTGCGAGCCGGAGCGGGACCAGGACGAGGAGTGCGGCCGGTGGGAAGACGAGCTGTCCCACTGCGGCTGGGGCTGCAGAGTGAACGGCGGCGGGAGGCCTAGCGCGGAGGAAGAGTAAGATTGACTCTGCTCGGGTACATTGTGAGCAAAAGTCGGTGACGGCGAAGGGGACGCCAGGAAGGGGTGCGACGGGGTCGTGGGCGCGGAGCGCGCGAGCATGGATGAGGAGGAAGGGAGATCTTGACGCCGGGAAGGCTGATTAAAGAGGAGGGGCGCGAGGGTCCGCGAGGGATCGTTCCCATGAGTGCGATGGAAGGGAAAAGTTCCTTCTGTGTTTTCAGAATCAAGCGTACGAGGACCAGGGAGCGAGCGACTGGAGAACGGCGGCGCAGGAAGTTCGCGGCTGTATTCGCCAGGCGAAAGGGTGGAGGCTAGATGGAGAACGGGGCGACCTCTCTGCACAGAGCGGCCAGGCATCCCGGGACCCAACAGCTGAGGCGGTGTCTCCACGGATCCGAGGAACTGCTCCGAAGGCGGGTATCCGCTATAAGCATGAGGAATCACACGCTCTCCGTGCGACGAGTACTCCGACGTGCTGGGATATGAAGACGGAGCATTGGGAAACGAGCTATAGTGCGGCGCCCCCGGTTGTGAGGTATCGCTCTGGCTCCCTGGGCGGCGAGCCTTTTGGCGCTGATTCTATGATTAGAGCAACATCGGTAAGTGTTTCGCTAATGCCCCGACAGCGAAGAGCTTACTTGAAACCAGATCTTAAACAGCGTGTCAGCGGCCAGTAAAAAATAGTCAACAGAGATAGTAACTCACCTGAACTTTTCGTGCACTCAGTCCAATGGAACGCCCAACCTCCTCCCGCATAGCTGTGGTGGGGAATCGGGACTAGAAAGAAAAGCAGGTTGAGCGCGTGCCAAATGGAAGCGGCGCGAAACGCACCTGTGCTAGCAGCGCATGGAGCACGGCTGATTGGTGGGGTGTGGTAAGCGTACGCGTACGCTTTTTCTTCAGCGGGGCAACTGGTGGCGGGGAAGTCTCCGAGTACGGGCTCATACCCTCGGGCTCGTCGGTGTCGGCCATTCCGCTCTGCGAATCAGAGGAATGGGAGCGTGAGGTGTCTTCTGGGGATTGACGGCGCATTCGTTTAGCCATGGGTGGACTTTCGGGAGAGGGTCGTCGATGTTCTAGGTCGTCGGCAGAGGTTTGGGATGATACAAAAGAATGAAAGTGAGTGAATTGCGGCGGAGGGTGTGAACTTTCTCCAGAAGTAGCGGGTGGAGTAGTTGTACTAGTAGTAGTGTCGTTGGTGGGAGTTCGTGAACGTGTCGGGCCAGAGGAGGGATTAATGGCGTAGATATTAGGTGTGGGAGTAACTGAACGGGATTTAGCCATGCGATGGGGTGCAAGAACAGGCAGTGCAGACGATGGACGCCGACGCACAGTTTCAACGCATTGAGAGACCCAAACGCATGCAGAGAGAGAGGAACAGAGAGAAGAGGTGGTTGGGAGAGAAGCAACTGTATACACCAGGCACCAATTGGCTTTGTGTGGAGTCAGTCAAATGCATGTAAGCAACGATAACCCCACGTAGTGTCGACTTTATGAATCGCAACCGCCAATTCTCAAACAGGCAGGTTAATTAACCGTCCGACGTCTGGGAGATTCCGTAACGCGATCGCGGTCATTTTTTTCGCGCTGTTTTTTGGATCGAAATAGCTGTTGCGAACGCGATAGGCACTAAGACTGGTAGAGACGTTCAAGCGCCTCGAGTAGGAGGTAAATCGAGTCCGAGACGGCCGACGAGGGTCTGCTGGCAGAGAAGAATGGTCTACATCGTAGCGACCGTTGCACTGTTCAGTATCGGCTGGCCGAGGACGGTTGCAACCAACGAAGGTCGTGACCTGTGACAAACATATCCTTTTATGGACCGCTTGCGATCGGGGCTTTTCCAGCCTAGCTGTACGTATCCGAATCCCGAGCGCCTATTAACGCGATACTTGGGTAAATCATCTAAGTCATTTCGGGGCTTCCACGAGCATTTAATTCTTCTTCCGCGCCGACGCCGATATTAAGCAATTGTCGAACGCTTGAAACGGAATTGTGGCCGCGGGATGAAGTTGCGGGAATCCATGTAATACGGTGCGGCAGACCACGAAAAAATTAATCACAAATTAACGCCTGGTGTTTGATTATGTGCTATCGCACGGGAGAACGCACCTATGTACTTATAAACATTATATAGAGGAGTTTCAGGGAAACGCCTGCCTGTGAACTTCATGCTTCATGTGAGATTGAATGAGGATCGCCATCCTTAGCCGATGATCGGGCGCCAGAAATGTAAATCTAAAGGCATCCTCCTTTGAGGTGTGCGAATGTGTTGCGAATTCTTCTTTATTCTTCTCAGATCATTAGTTTCGCGGGATAAAACGCCCTGTTTCGTTAAGTCCTTTTTAAATCCGACCATTTTAGATCCCACGTTATGAAGCACGACTGGCACATGGCAGTGAAGGAAAATGAGTTCAAGGCGGCTCACCTTTGGTGTCAGGGTACGGGAGCAAATTGAAGGATCTAGGCTTCCTGGTCGCATTGCGGCTGGGTTACAGCAGTAATAAACCCAAGGTTAGAAAGTCTCGTCCATGCGGATGGGAACTCTGTTTCGGCCACTTAGAATCAAATCGTGTCAGCCCGTTGGTGCCCCCGTTGCCATCCAATTTCGAGGGCCGCAGTGGCTACGTCGGCCGACCAAGATAGTGGCGTAGATGTCGAAGATTCAGCACGGATTGTCCAGGCGCCTGTAAGCGCGCAAGCGGTTGCAACGCAAAATATATACCTTGTCAGAAACGGAGCGGAGGAGTGACAACCCGTGAAGATCATCTTGGCGACGTCGGGGCTTGGGAAAATTCTGTAGATCAGCGGATTCAGCACCCGGCAAACGTGGCGAAATGATCGCAAATCAGGCGCGAATCTAGAGTTTGTCGGGTAGCTCGAAACGGCGGCGGCGGCTGCAGTACGAAAAAGATCTACTCGAGCGAAGTTTGCGGGGAACGCCCGGATGTGGGTTGAATTGAGTTCGCCAGGCTGAGACATGTGGAGAGAGAAGAAAAATAGTCTCGGATCGTGTGGATTATAGTAGATCAATAGAGATGAATGCCAACACAGGTTTGCGCCAATTCTAGCAAGGCCGAAATGTCGCTATAGTCCGTAATAGCGAGACAACCGCAGTTCAGTTTTGACAGGTTTCCGCAATTTGGTTCAGCAAGAAATTATCTGGCCAAACTTTGGAAACAAAGGACAGAGAAGTCTGGTGAGCTTGTGAGCGGATAGGAGGGCCACTGGCTTGCATTCGTCCAAATTTTTTTTTTTTTTTTGGATGTCGCTGCATCCAGGGCCGAGGCGTAGGGTTGCCGTGCCCGTGATGGTCACTGCCGTCGTTGCGGGAGTCGAACGGGCGAATCCCTCCCGTCTCCGTACTCGCGTGACCTCCAGAAATCTCTACGAGGCAACGGGACGGCGGATAACTCGGCCAAGATTTACGGACCAGGTCATAATCAAACTCCCTTCAAAGTTCAAACAAAATTTGTCGTTGGTTAAGAATCAAATGACCAAAATTTCGGGTTGCCCAGATCACAGCAAACCGCAGTAGAAGACACGAGAGCCGTCGGCGGCCGTTGTTTGAGCCTCGATGACCCTTTCCTTAGGAAACTGTTCGTTGCCGTCCCAAAGAAGAAGAAAAACCGACAAGAGAGTCGAATTTGGCCACAGCCCAAAAGAAATTACGAGAAACAGAGGAAAGGGAACCGGAAGCGCTTAGAGACCTCGGAAGGCGGTAGATATCGGATGGCCTGCAGAATTAGCTGGTTCGAGTTGGATGTCGAACAGTCGATGATATGTCACGCATCACGCGTGTCACACGTCAAGTCACTCAGTCACTCGACCTCATTTATTTCTTTCGCTTGTAAGTTACTTGGTTGTCCTTGCCTCGATGCTTGCCTCAGATAATCCTGACGACTTTGGAACCAATTATCGCCGTAGGGGCTCTGTGGTTTACTGGAAATATCCTATCCAAAAAAATCGGACTTTCTTGCATTTGTCTGTCTTATTGGAGGCTCTAGTGTCGAATGGATGATTCTATTGACTCATATAGCCAATCTGAATCTCCACCCCCACTCCCAAGGCTCACTCTGGTCTTGCCACCGCTGAGAGACGTGAAAAAGGCCGCGAAAAAGTCAAAGTCAAAATCCAAATCCAAGCAGCCGTTCGCGTACTCTGAGTATCCCGATGCCTCCACTTCTCAGAAAGTACCTCGGCCAGTCAAACTAAAGCCACTAAAGGAGGTTCTCGGCAGACTTGTTGTGCAGTTAAAGAAGTGCGTCTGCCACCTCATTCGATTTGCGACTCCTGAACAGTTTCTGCAGGAAGGATGACTATGCGTTCTTTCTGAAACCGGTGAACCCCGCGCAGGTTCCTGGGTACTCTGACCTCGTCAAGCGGCCCATGGACCTAGGGACGATGACCACAAAGGTGCAGCGAGGGCGGTATCGCTCCCTTGAGGATTTTGCGGCAAGTCATATATTTCCTGTGCAAAATATGATTATTAAACGAGCACTCAGAACGACTTTCGGCTTGTCACCGGTAATGCGAAGATATTTAATCCCCCCGGGAGCATCTACCATACCGAGGCTGATAAGCTCGAGGTTTGGGGGCTCGACCAAATCTCGAAAGCGTCGTCTACGGTCATCCAGTACGAGACGGACTGGAATATCGAGATTGAGAAAGATGATGCCGAGGACGAGGCGGAGGACTATTCCATGGCTGTGGATGCGGCGGCAGAAATGGAGGAACGGAGCAGGTCGCCGTCGGCGTCATTGTACGGCGCAGGTCATCCTGCGCTTCGCCGTGGACCACGAGGACCTTATAACAAGTCCTCAAAGGAGAATCCTGGCACAGCGATCACCGAGAGTATCGATGCGGAAGGGAGGCTGCCTGGCTCCAAAGACGGTCTGGGGGCGTTCCCGCCGGGCTCAGATTGGGCACGGACAATGCTGGCGCTCAAGCTTAAGGGTTCGCGCGGTTATTTCTCCTCCTCCTTCGGTGCTCATTGAATATCACAGGAAAGCGCTATAAGACAAAGAAAGAACGCATGCGCGTCGAAAAGGACGGCCCGCCCTACCTCCCGACGGCAGCCTTGACTACCACGAAGGTGCGTGCTTGTCCACCCTTTCTATCGCCCACCTAACTGCTTGTAGTGGAGGACCCGTTCTCCTACCTATCTGCCCTCGTCCCAGATCCCCTTACACGCCCGCAACTCGCCCCATATACCCGCCGCCACCGCAACCATACCCGCCGCCTACGCCGCGCGACACGCCGACTACGCCCGTCCCACCCAGCCAATCGTACCCCCTCCCTACCCTCCTGCCGCCTTCACACCCCGAACCCCCCGTGCCGCCATCCACGATGAAGCACTGGACGCTACTGCGCAATGGTGCCCCGCGGCGCATCAAAGATGACCTCCCGCCTGCGAATGACGACGTAGACGAGCACGCGCGCGACGCGCACGCGCTCGACTTCGGCTCGTTTGCGCTTCTAGCGGGCGAGCTCGCGGAGGAGATGCGCCGGCGCGGAGTTGCGCTGCCCGAGGGGCTTGAGGACGCGGACACCCTGCTAAAAGGCACCGTTCGTGACAGTGTGGAGGTGCCCATGGTGGCGGCGGACGGCGCGGACAGTGGGGACGGCTGCGGCGGCACAGGGCCGCCTGTATTCGATCCCAAGGAATATTGGAGCACCCCGAACGCGCTGTCTGCAGAAGGATATATACGAGACGTCGTTTACGGGGGTGTGGATGGCCTGGCGTATGTAAGGAGTCTTGCCGAGTTCGTGGCGACGGCGCCGCTAGACGTCGGTGAGCGTGTGGAGGACGACGAGGAGGACGTTGATATGGTTCGCCCGTCCATGCCCAGATATATATTATACTCATTATCAACTTGACAGGACTCCGTTCCCTCGCTCCCCCTCGGTTCGACCCTCTCGTCATGGGTCGCCCAGAACGTCGTTGGCCCACTGACAGAAGGCCGGCACGAGCTCCTACAGCGCACAGCGCTCGAGCTCATCGTACCGTTGTCGTCCTCCGCCAAACTGGAAGACGAAAAGTCCGTTAACCCTGACGACGACAAGCTCCCTGCACTCGTGTCTGCCGCCCTGCACGTCCGCCCCCGTGCCGCAGCCACCCTCGCCGCGCTCCTCCAGATCCACTCGCACAAGATCGACATGGCCGCGCTCATACGGACGCCCGCGGAGCTCGAGCAGAGCGAAGAGGAGTGGGCGGGCAAGGGTTTCGCGGCCAACGGGCCCACGGAGATGAATGTCGTGCTCGACTACGTCGCGGACGTGATCTGCGGGCTGCAGGCCGAGCGCGACGGATTGTCAAGCTTGAGCCAGATGTTGCTGTGGATGAGAGCACAGGCGAGAGCGCGGTGGTGCGCAACCTGCGGCTGAATCTGCTCGCGCTGGTGAAGCGCGCGCCGCTGGATACCATTGCGCGACTTCCGGTGGATTTGGTGCCTGAGCATATCAGGCAGTATGTGCCAACGCTGACGACTGTAGCGGGCGGGCCGCAGTCTTAGGAAGTTCCCCATCGTCTCCATAAGGCTTCACAGAGATGCTTGAAGTTTCTAATTTATTCCTCATAGCTCGTACAATTGTATAGATAGATACCTACACCACTGGATGACTCGTCATTCCATGTATTTTTGACAGTTATTGAAAGATAAATACACAATGGATTTGCTGCAATGAATTTATATGACTCGGAAGTATAAAGGAAATTTAGAAAGACAACTCAATATGCGATGGCCACTAGTATCGGTAGCGTGTTGAGTAGTCTGTCAAACGAAGGGTTAGTGTGCAGCTCTTCGTACAAACGGCGAGGCTGGCCTTTGGGAGAAACGACGAGACCGCGCCCTTTAGAAGCGCCTCGATAAACTGTCTCTATGATATCAATCATCTGAAAAGATTATTAGCATGTCAAGGAGTACTGAAATAGCTCGCACACCTCCTGCTTGTTATCCATAGCCCAGTTTCTAGAGCACAGATTCAGTCAGCAGAATTTAGGCGTTTAAAAACGGGACTCGCATCTTGTTGTTGTTCCCTGTCCCCAGATCGATCATGATATGCTTGTTGCTGGTAATTCTATGAGCACAAGCGCCCATTCCCGGAGAAGTTCTGCCTCACCGATAGAAGAACATAACAGTGCAAGGGTCGTACAACTCGTACATCTGGCGAAGGGTTCGGATACGATCACAACCAAGAGGATCACGACGAAGAGCACACCTTGTTGAAGTCGGGGACTTCAGTGATATCCACCAGATAAATCACCGCGAAGTTTTGAACCTTCTCGGCTACAGAATAAAGGTTTCGTCCATTGTCATACACTGGTTGTCCCAGTCGTGTCCAAACCGAATGACGACGACACGATCGTCCTCAGATTTGATGCTTCATCGACGTGCCAGCCAGAAGGGAGATGGGGAAGAAAATACGACATGAAGGTCGAGAGTGCTTTGGGTATAAACACTTCGAAACAGGCCTGATTAGGAAATAGTATGTCCACTTTGGGACTACAGTTTTTTCAAGGTGTAAACGCCCAAGCGGCCAAGAATTACGCTAATATACAATGAATAAAGATAATAATATATGTACACCTTCCCTCGAGCCCTGTCTTTCGTCCTATATGCTCTACAATATTCTCGGTTTCTTGGGGACCGGAAAGGCGGAATAAGTATCAGT
The DNA here is from genome assembly GCA_029378395.1 of Mycena leptocephala. Lineage (NCBI taxonomy): Eukaryota > Fungi > Basidiomycota > Agaricomycetes > Agaricales > Mycenaceae > Mycena > Mycena leptocephala. Next base: position 83,495 of record JARJLF010000291.1, read on the forward strand.
AGCCACACGCTTCTGGGCGTTCAAGATCTGGTTTGCGTTTGCGAGCGGCATAGGCCCTGCAGGCAGAGGTGCAGCGTTTTCGCCATATATCCGTGCGTATACCACAGGATAGGCCGCCCCGAGAATGCGAGTCTGCGCCCCAACATCACCCAGACCCTGCAGCAGCGTTTTACCGGTCTGACTATTCGCAGCCCACAGACCAACAGCCGTCATGCTCGCGGGTTTCGTAACCTGTGAAGGCATTGAGGGTTTGTTAGATTTCAAGAAGGAAGGCAACGAACCCTTAGAGTGTGCGGACTTCCGGACCTGATAGTGTCCCATCTGACGCCCCAGGATCTCGTGCTGCCAAGCTGGCGCTCCAAATGTGTTCGAATGGACTGTACGCGGGCGAACGAAATGGTGGGCTTATCGCTGAGGAAAAATGCCTTCAATTCCCGGCATTCTGAACAACCTTGGCATCCGATTCCCTGAAGCCGCGCGACGGGGATAACTTCCTGAGGCTTTTGGGACATGACCGTTTCGGCGAAGGATTTGACAACTGCGGCTGCGAACATTTTGTACGGTTCTGTCTCAAAGGTGAGGCGTTTCGAGGCCAAGAATTGTTGCAAAACTGGCAGGAAAGGGGCAAGGACTTTGGATACGTGCTGCGCTACGGTAGAGCCACTGGGAGGGGGGACAAAGCGGAGAAGAAGGCGTTGGCACTGGCTTTTGGCGCCGACCTCGAAGCAAAACTTGACCATGCGGATCATCTGCTCGGCCGGTGTCGTTGCGTTGTAAGAAGGATAGGAAGAATAGTTGTACGGGTAGCCGGAATAAGAGGAGGCCGCGGCCAGTGTCGACGTATTGAAGGTGTCAATAGCCACGCGGACAAGAGCGAGGATAAGATCACTATAGGTCTGCCTATCTGGTATTTGCTGCAGCAGAAATTCTTTAGCGATTGTTCGAATGAGGGCTTGCACGGTGTTGGAATCGTGTCCCTTGAGCGTATCTGCAGTCAGTCTACCAAGATTACTCGTCAGCTCCATTTCGTGGACGGTGGAGGGAGAATAGTTATACCGTTGCTTAAGAACGGTGATTCCGCCAGCTTTGCGAGCCGCGTTCATGATCGTCGTTTATGGATATCGGTAAGAGGACACGGATTAATGGTCTTCCCATCTGGACTGGTGCGGGCCGCGGAGATCATCGAATCAATGACATCGACGAAAAAGGGCTGGAATGTCGCGTCGAGGGTGGTGGGGGCCGGAACAGACTGCATGTACTGGATCAAAGAGGGGGAGAGTTCCGCGTAATACAGCCAAGGCGGGAATGTGGGAAGATAGGTTCCGCTGCGTGCTGCGTCCCGCATCTTCGTAAAAATCTGGGCACACAACACCTCGTTCTTGGTATCGACGCAAAGCTTGATGACCTCCAAAATTGCTTCGGAGCTCTTGTCCTGTTGGGCGGCGCCCATATAGCCATGATACCTCTGGACGGGCTTCGTCGGAAACGCTGGGAGATTCCGCACGGTCTCCGCAACGCATTGGACGATTAATCCCTTCACGACTTCGGGGGACGCGGTGGGCATGGCGTTCATGCTGAGCTGGATTCGCTGGAGGAATGGAATCCAGAACGTCTTGTCCAGTTGTTGCGCATGGAGCTGCGGGAAGATGCTGACGACACGAATCAGCATGCGTCAAGGGTAGGTAGAGGTGTAAGACGTACACATCTCGAAGGAATTCGCCCCCACGAGACAGTCCGAGATCTGCTAGCCAGGGGATCTGGGTAACGTCAATTTTGCTGAGCGAGCGAAGGATACGGTCCGCCTGATCCTTGCACCACGAAGAAACCTCCGCGTCCTCTTCTTCCACGCCCATCTGCGTCAGCCGGGCGAGGAGAGCGTGTCGACGGGCATTCGATTCGTCATTCGCCATAGCCTGCCCATAACTGTGGATGACATTAACGTCAAATCGACGAAATACATAACCAGCAAAAAAGGGTAGACTCACAAGTCCTTGAGAGCGTCCCACCCGAACGCCTGGTAAGCGGACACGAAGCCCTCCAGGCCCATGAGCTCGGTGTTCTTATCGACACTGCATGCCTTCAGAGCCCGCAACAGGATTTGCACATCGTTCCACCGGTCGGCAGATTCCCTGAGCACCTGGACTACCTGCTGCAGTTTCGCTTCCTGGCGGCGAGTCTGACAGCATGCAAGAAGCTGGTCCACCAACTTCTTCTCTCTGTCCGTCGGAGTAACCGTCAGAGAGCTCCGCAGGGCATTGCACGCATAGTCGTAGACGTCGCCGACGGTCACACTGCAATCCGTGTCGCTGTCCTTGGGCCATATGAGAAGAATTGTGCGGTTGTAGACTGAAAGTGTCCATGGTCAGCACCGACTGAGAAACAAGCGCGGAGTAACCCTACTTTGTGTCCGCGTTGCCGTCTGGGGAACAAGATGAATATGGAGTAGGTTATGTGGGCAACAAAAGACTTACTGTTCGCTCATCCCTCTCGAACGATTCTCGATCGGGATCCGCATCAGTAACGGAGCCATTGAGGAGATCCCCAGCCTCGAGATCGAAATCGGTGCCAACAGGTAAGCCGCGCACGTCGACGACTTGGGTGACATTCAGAATTTCTTCACGATCGTCCTCGTTGTCCACAAACTCCCCTTCGTCGATTTCCGAGTCCATATCTTCGTCTTCGTCGTCTTCATCATAATAACACCCATAGCGCTGTCTACCCCAACGGCTCCGACCGTGGTATCTATATTCATCATAACCGTCGTCCTCAGCTTCGCTCGGTGTGGAGACAGTGACACTGATATGGGCGAGGTAGATGCGAAATTTCAGCTCGCGAGCGAGAGGGTAAAGATGGGAAATGAGGAGCGCATCCGCCCCTGTCAGGGACTTTGCACTGAAGTTCGGTGTCTTGGAATATTTATGCTGCAGCAAACAGGCGAGCAACTCGGGCGCCTCCTCCGTCGCGTTCTGTTTCCAGGAGAGCATGATGTTGTGCAGCTTTTGCGTAGCACCCTGCATCTCGGGAAGGGTAGGACGATATCCGGCATGTGTGATGGGCTGAACGATGTCGTATACCAGCGATAGACGGTAACCTGAGGACACGCTGGACAGTGTATGCTCGACACCGGAATACGCGGCGACGACAGAGGTCGTAAGCCCGCTTTGGTGCGCGAAATTGAGCGATTTCGCTTGGCCTGCGTGTCGGAGCTGAAGTTGAGCTCCTTGAAATTGGCCTGGAAGGATTACGATGAAATCTCCAATCTTGGTGTTAGCCTCGTCGTCGTTGATTGGTCTAGATAGAAAGGATGAGCTGTACGCATTTTAATTAAATATCTTTGAATGACGTACTCTTTGTGGTGGGTGACACTAAGGAAACGAACATGAACAAAATGAATGGACCGACAAATCGCGAGCGACAACTCACTGGGAGCTCTTTTCATGGAGCACGAGCTTCTTGAGAGTGAATGAGGGCTTGACGGCCGTATATGCGGTTAGTGCTGTAGATGCCGCTACCCCAGTCGTTGTCTGGATCCAAACATCCCAAGCAGGGTTGTCGAAATGAATCTGACGTCCGTCAACAAGACGGCTGACATGAAATGTATAGCGAACCTACCTTTTCTGACGGCATCTCCCAACTTCCGGACGGGGTATCACTACTAGTCCCGCATACAGGTACGGAGGCCGAAATAATGGCGCGGGCATCTCTCTCGCTTAGAGGTATGCCGACTGTCCCCAATCCGTCGATATTGAGGCAAGGGTTCGGGGCGACGCCAATCGCGTATCTCTGAGAGAACGCGAATACGCCATCGAAATCAAAGCCTTCTTGCAATGCAGCCTCGAAGTCTCCCTTCCGAAAATGTTAGACAATCGCAAGACACCGCGACGCGTCCCAAAATACCTTGATGTCGGTGGATGGGGCAATAAGAGGCTTCTGTTCCACTTCATTCTCATCGTCTTCATCGTCATCGGACTCAAAGTCGGAGAACGCGTTCTCTGCGGTAGGTGGCACCGGCGGCGCCTTTTGGGTGATTTGCACGCCTTCATCGTCTGAATCGTCCGCAACGTCGATAATATCTCTTGGTGGTGGCGGAACAAACTCCATATCGAAACCTGAGAGAAATGAAGGTTGAAAACTAATCGAGGTTGAAGAATAGAATGCTTCCTACACAACTCGACCTTGAAGGATGGAAGAGAAAGACAGGAGGCGTGACTCAACAACTCGACGCGACGCCGTCACGCTCTCACGTGTGCAGTCGCATTCTTGGCGCTTTTCTTGCGTTTTGTTCGCTTGAAACTTTCTCTTAGACGTGTTTCCTCGTAGAGAACTGAAAATCTAAATATATTTTGGGCGCGTCTATACTAGACAGGTAACTGGCAGTGGTTCGAAGTGACAAGTGATTCGACATCACCTGATCGACAGACGCGACGCGACTGCTCAATTAAAGCCAAGCAAACCCCTAAAAGGCAAAGTCTGGCGTTCTGATTCAAAGATTCTACAGAAAATATTAAACGAGCTAGAGATAAAAGCACCGAGGGATAAAATAAAGCTAATTTCACGAAATCGACTACCAGCGCGCCGAACATCTATTTCTAACCTCGAAAAACGATTATGGCATGAGATTCAAAAGAAACTGATTTCCACCAAGATATTTGAGTCCAGCAAAACATTTTCCGTCCAGGAGATCAACCCGCAGGCGAAGATCTGGCTACCAGGGGAAATTGTAGAGGTCTTGGGGTGTTAATTGGGCTGCAAGATGTTGGTGTATGCCTCGTAAGACGTCGCTGACGAGAAGAGGTCCTCCGTCGTGTCGTTTGACCGTGAAGACCCAACCATGTCTAAGGATGATCTGCATTTCATTGAGGTGTTCCTTGGTCGCGGGTTGTTGGAGCCACGCGGTGGGAGGAGAGGTTGTGACATCCCAGTACAGTCCGTTGTCGGGCCCTAGGAAGGAGGTTGCCAGCAAGTGATGGAGATCTATCCGGTAGAAGACGGGGTTGTAGATTGGACGGGAAGGTTGGGGGAAGTAACCGGTGGAAATGGCGCACGCTATAGTTGAATGAAAGAGTTGGTCAAAAAAAACTATGTTGCAGTGCAAAGACCAAGCGTTGAGCAATGATGAAGCCACGTACTGTGCCGGGTCCATCGCCGGTACGAGCAGTCGGTAATGTAAGAACACGGTCCGCATGCAGTTTGTAGCAGCAACATTGATGGATGAAAGTCTGCGGGTGGGATAGGTGGAAACCTAAGTGGCGGCATGGCGAGTGGAATTTATAGAAATTTAAGCGGGCACTTTCGCCACCTGATAGCATCATTTCACGGTCCTCATGGCCATGGGCGGGCGCACGCACCAAGCGCGCACAGCAATTGGAAAATGACTCATACTTTTTCCCGAACACAGTTGAAATTTGTTGGAATTATCGCGAAATTGGTGGGGGAAAGTCAGGAATTAATCTTAAGCCCAGAAGCAATACACACCGCGGAAATTAAATTGAATTGAATGCATGACAGCAGCGTGGTGGCGAATTGTGGGTGTTTGTGGGTGTCGCGACGAGTGATACGCGATCTTCGCCAAGCAGTAACGAAACCTCAACATAGTTCAAGTTGCTGTAGGAATCTCCCAAGGCTCCTAGTGTTTCAACAGCCTCTCGCGCATGACAGTCCCTCCTTCAGCCCACTGAGCGCAAATAATATCGTTACGCGCGCGCGCCTGCTCAATGCCCTCCACGACGCGCAGCTCACCCTCTTTGCGGGCGTCTTTCACCAGTGTGGCCGTGCGCTCCATACGCTTTGCTTCAAACTCGGTGAAGATGGTGGACAACGCCGCAGACGACGGCTCTGTGTCTGGCGCCGGGTGGTGCTCAATAAGGAGCCGTACCAAGTTGTCCACATCTTCGAAGGCTTGATTTGCACCTTGGCCAAGGTGCTGGGAACAAGTTTTCAGAGACAATTAATTTATCGAAAGCGTTAACGCACGGGACTGGTAGGGTGTGCAGCGTCGCCAATGAGAACGACACGACCGACATGCCACGATTTTAGCTCTGGGCGGTCGTACAATCCATACTACATGGAAGTACAATATTTCTCAGCAAATCCTAAGGTTGAACAAGTTCCTCACTTTGGTAATTTTTTCTGCATTGCGGATAAGATCTCCCGCGCCAAAGGGAAGCTGGGAGAAGGGACCATTACGGACAGCATCCTGGGCGGCTGCGTCCATTGCACGCCACGTCTCCTTGGTTTCTGGTTCGCGGCGGGTCAAACTGGCTCACGCATATCAGAACATGTTGTGGAATGTAATATAAAATCAAACCCACGCCCAGGAGTAGCTCTTCTCCGAGATGGGATATGTGACGATGTGCATATTCTCCCCGAAAAAATTGAACATAGTCGGTTTTTGGTCCGGGAACGCAACTGGTGTAATGCCTCCGGTCTTTCAACACCAACGTCAACAAATTTCGTATAATATTTTCAAATAAAATATATTGAAGCACTGACCTGCGTAAGGCCCGTGAAGGTTGCATCTTCCTTACCAAAAAGCGCTATCCGCACGTTACTGTGCAGCCCGTCGCATCCAACCACGAAACTCGCAGTGTCTGTTTCGCCCGTGATCAGCCGTACACGGACATATTCATCTGTCTGCTCCACGTCGACGACCTGGCGCTCAAAGTGGATTTCAATCCCCTGTGCAAGCGCTGTATCCGTCAGAAGAGCGAGGAATTTCGGACGCTGCACCCCAGTCAGTCCGTGGCCATGTTCCCGGCGGAGGTCGGCGGGGAAGTTTGACTGGACAAGGACGCGTTCGTCTGAGTGCACCAGAGAATAAAGCATGATCTGGTCCACTGCCATGCCGGGGAGGTGTTCGACGAGCCCGGGAATCAGAGACAGAACGCGGAGCCCGTTGAGCTGGAGCCTGGATTGGGTCGGCATTAAATTACGGCCGGAAGATAGTGACATACATGAGGCTAAGACCAGCGTCGGGAGAGCGCTTTCCGCGTTCGTATATGATGGGTTCGTAGCCCTTTTGCTTCAGCAGGAGAGCAAGAACAGGGCCAGCAATACCACAGCCAACAATGATTACTTTGGTGGGAGGCATTGCACAGAGCGGAGGGAAAGCGGTTCAAGTCCAGGACCCACGGAGCACGGTATTTATAGGACGAGTATTTCCAGATCCGGAGCCGATAGGTTAATACCCGGAAGCCGAGAATGACTGGGAACGAGTTGCATTTGGCCTGAACACAAATAACATGGTGCTTTATTTCGGTCATCGAGTTACATCTTACAATACACAAAACTGCTATTGGGTTATCACCACTTTTCATGCGCAGGCCGAACTGGTCCTGGTTTCAGTATTTGAACCGAATATGAAGGCAAGTTACTTACGATCGAGCTCCCAGGTCCACGCAGACTTGTCTTGGTTGACAAGATATAGATAGGACTGTGTCCAGTGAGTCAAAGGGATTCGGACCAGAATACAGCACATACCGCTGCAATACTTTCGGGACTCAAAAGCGAGTGGGGTTTGGGATTCTCGACCGGGCCACTGGGCGGGGTGTTTCTGTCCCCGCGCGTATTACCGGTAGCGATACCTGTAGTTATGTCAGCCAAATCGCGTGGAAAACAAGACAAGGCCACTTGCCGCCATCAATAATGGCCTAAAAAACATCGGGGTTAGGCTATAGGCTTTAGAGATCGAAGCAATCAACTCACATGGGCAACCTATGCCGGCAGAATACTGCATGAGTATTGAGGTAGGCAATTGTGCGGCGCACTCACATGAATGTCTTCCTTACCAAACTCCTTCGCCAAACTTTGAGAAAGCGCGCGTACAGCGAACTTGCCAGATGCAAATGCGCTCGTCGTGACGTTCCCCCTCAAACTTGCGGTCGCACCCGTGAATACAAGGGTCCCCTTTTTGCCCGTCGATGGCGTGGCGTCGTTCTTTTGAAACGCCAAAATTGCTGCACGGGCGAATGCGAAGGAAGCCTCGATGTTCACCTGGTTGCTTTGGCGGACATCCTCCGTCGTCACCTGGAGGAAGGGCTTCCACACCCCATGACCGGCGTTGAAAATTGCAACGGTAATGGCGTATTCGGGGGTAGGATAACGGGCGTGGATCGACGCAAAGGCAGCAGTGATTTCTTCTGCGCCATATGCGGCCACGGGGAAAGAGTCTGCCTGGGTTAACAATATGAGAGCAGGAAAAAATGTCAAAAGAAATCAAGCACATTTCCGCCGGAGGCATTGATAGAGCTTGCAAGCGCATTCAGGGATTCTGATCCCCGGGAGACAAGCGCAACGGTGTATCCCTCTTTCGCAAAGAGACGGCTGCAATAATTGAGGAGGGGCCAAATGAGGAGCACAGAACACATACGCGGCAGCTGCACCAGTCCCTGAGCCATTCCCAACGCCTACGAAAATGCAGCACTGAGAAAAGGAAGGAGACTTGGAAGACGCAGATACTTACCTGCGATTACAACTACTGAAGAAACCATTGCTTGTCTGTAGGGTTAGCTGGGTCAGCCCGCTCTTTATAATCTACCAGTCGTGTGCATAGTAAGCAGGAAACTCGGCACAGTAAGCAAGCCCGTTGCCGACATAATTCGCAAGATGGTTACAGCATGGCGTCAGGTGAGGTTCTCATACCTTTGAAGGTTAACTGACAAGGATTTCACGATCCAAGGAAGAAAGCGATAAGGTCTAAATCATAATGCATAATGGTTTGGCAATTGTCGGGAAGGCCCGGAACTTAAGGGGATGGAAAGAGAGATGCAAGATTGATGGCTGTGTGACGATGTGTGACAGTTACCGCCTTTGTGTGCCGCCCTGTCGTCTTGCTGTCGTCATTAGTACGACGTTCAACAAACCTTGTTTCGACCATTTAACATTATCTGTCTACAGAGGCTTTCTTTCAACCCTCTGGACGTCGATTTGTTACACTCCATATATATCTCATCTCTCGGAAAAAGTCTGACTGTGACTCGAGTCCGTCCTTGGTCCGACCGTCGGGTTGCCGTCGGATGATCTTGGGATATTCCAGACATGCACCGAGTCCTTAGGTCATTCCCTAAAAAAATACCTCGTGAACTGTAGCGGAGGAGCGGCATGAAGACAGACTAACAAATTTATGAGGCCTCTATTGTACGTTCCAAGTGTTATCGCCGAGCTCTCATTCAATGACGAAAGCTCGGGGCCTGCGGTCGCCGTTGCGATGGGTCAGGCAAAAGGTACGTTCGAGCCGGGATGTTTTGGAGGCTTTATCTTCTTCAGTTTTAGACTTCGCCACCGCTCTTTCGTCTCTTCCTTCGTCGTTTCATGTTGAATTTCAACTGAGGAGTATTTAGGGAAATACTTCCTCTTCCTTCGAAGAAAAACGTAGAGTGTGAACAAAGTGGCCTTCGCAACTAGTAGATTAATCGGGTGTGGTCCAGTGGGCACAGCATCATTTTGGAGGAGATCAAGACTGAATTTGACTCCCCGCGTGCCTTTTTGTTAAACGGGTCGCAGAAACAGAGGTGGAACCGTGTTCAAACTACTTTAGCAACCTGTTCTTTGAATATGAATCGTAAACAGTTTCTTCAGGTATGCGCAAAGATATGCCATTAAATTCGAACAGCGAATGCCGTTATAGAGCGTAGAAAATTCGGGAATATTTAATATGTGGCTCATGCGCTCGACGAGAAAATAACGTCCATTCTGGAAGTCTGTTTTAATGTTAGCAGGCCATCGCGGCTTCAAGCAGCTTGGAAAATATAGGCGTGCCAAAGCCAGCTATTTTGCACGAGTTGAAAAAAAAGTAACATCCAAGAAAGCTGAGGGAGACTTACTCAATGGATCCCAGCCAACCGCGGCCTCGAAGGCTGTCTGATTCGCAAAAGATCAACAGACATCTAATCATCTTGAGATGGAGGCTCACGGAATTACTAGGACAGACAAGGCCTGGGTTGCGGCCTATCGTTATGTCGGTGAACGCCTTCGATGTCAAGTTGGAATAGAGGAAGGGATTGAGGAACCCCATGACGGGCTTTCCGGCGGCGATGAGGCGGTCGTTAATGAGGGCAATTATGCTGCGAAGGTCGGCGTGGATGCGCTGGTTCCTCCCTCGAAGATGATCTTCCCTCCAGCGAACATCTCAAAGTCGCGGCCCTGCAGCGCAACATCCGGGAACCGCGTCCGCTCCTGTTGAAGGTCCCGGGAAAGTCAGGGGGGATGGTTTTGAGGAATCCCTCCACGGCCGCGGTCTGGTATGCCGGGCGCGAAACAGGCGCGAAAATCCGCCGCCGGTGAAGTTGACGGCGACTTCGGGTCCAAATCCTTTTGTCGACCCCACCCCCGTGACGAAGGGACAAGAGGCGGGGAATATTGCACGAATTCGTTGACATCGCAAACACTGAGGGTATCGTGCTCTGCGCGAACGCCGCCCTAAGCCCAGTCAGAGGGGTTCAATCCAAACGTGCAGAGATAAATTCAACATACATCCCCGGACGCAAAAAACATGGATATCCCCCGCGCGGCAAGGCCCATGTAACCATTGCAGATTTTGCTACGTATTAAGGGTTAAACAATCGGGAAGATTTCTGAACCTGGAAATACTGACGCCGCCATGCTGCCTCCAAAATTCGACTCAACGTCCCGTAGGACGTAGTCATCACCGTCGGCGGGTGGTCCATTTCGTCGAGGAAATTGATGGTGTCCAACAGCGATGTGGCGAACACACTGACATTTCCCCCAACGGAAAGGAAGGAAACAGGCACTCCTGTAGCTATACCTGATAATTTCGATTGAATAGGTACTCCAGATGAATAATATATACGCCTCAACTCACCGATTGTGTACTGTGTGTCCAAATTTGCTTCAATCCCGACAACATCCTTGCTTGTGCCCTGAATATTCGTTCCGTTGTTGAGAGTTAACAAGCTGAACGTGTAGTGGGAGGTATATCCGGTCTCAGGAGTTTTAGCATAGACTATGCTGGCGTCAGTTGTGTCTTCATAACACTTCAAAAAGGACAACCACGAACTACGAGATCAGCGCTTTGTGCCCACTGGGAAGCGTACCCAGTAACGAGGATTGAATTCCCTTCTCTGTGGCGGGAGTGGTCGGGATCCCGTAGAGATCCTGTAAGCACCTCGGAGTCACTACCGCGCCTGTGACGCTCGAGTTGCAGGACGCGGGAGGACCTCGCCCATGGCCATAATCAAACCCCGAGACGTTGGGCACCAGATGAGCTTTCGGCACAGTGAATTCGGTGGTTGGGTGGAGGACATCGACATGCCCAACCAGTTCGGATGGCAGTGAGACTGAGAGGGTGCGCGTAATCGTACCCGGGATAGAGGGGTGCGTGTACACATCAAACTGTGCAGCAAAAAGTGTATTCGCCTTGGAGACCGGGAGAGCGATCGATACCCAATCTCCGTTCCGCGAGAGTATGGTGGGTGCTAGGTGGTTCGCGGACGCAAATGCACCGAAAGCGGCGACGGTTTCGCGGGAGGGCTGGGTGAACGCCTTTACCTTTGTGTGTATTGTCAGTCTCTGAATAGTTACCGTCAAGACGGACAGTGGGAACGAACCTCATCCTTCGACAGCCACTGCCGGAAGTCAGAAGTCCCAGGCGTTGAAATGGACATCAGCTTCTCTTGCAGGCCAGCAATATTTTTTGGGGCCAGAGCAACACGAATCGTGATCGTATCATTAGGAGGCGCAGGACCTTGGCGAACAAATCCGGAGGGAGCGGTTGTACGGCTTTCATGCTGTACGAGCAGGCTCCCAGCCGACGCCGCACTGAGAATCGAAATAAAAGTCAGAAGTTGGCGGATGGCCATGAGAAATGAGGGAAGGTGCGATGAGATTTGGTTCGAGCGACGTTCGCCCAGATTATAAACCCGCTCGAGAATCAGTTGATGCATAAACCACCGCGCCCGCACCCGGGGTAGCTCAGCCGAAAATGGAGCTAATTTGATACTAAACCTCTTGGTGACGATATATGAGCATGCCTGACGAAATTGCTACGTTAGAGCATGTTGGTTGTATTTCCTAGAGATAGAACTGGGGCGCACATAGACCAAAAATTAGAGCCACGGCAAATCCAACGCGAAACGAGTTCCTTGCCGTCCCTGAGATTTTTCACCGTCTTGGATTGCGGTGTAAGTCGGGGAAAAGTACATCAACTTCAACATGTCGCGCGATCCTGTGGCCCGGGGTTTGGAATGACGGGAAATACTGATGCGCAGGAAGCTAAAAGTTGGGATCACGAATTTGTGGAGTTCAACTAGTAGTTCCTTACCTACCTACCCGCAGATGTCCGATTGGGTCAGGATCTTGCAACGAGTGCGTGGAATGAAATTCTTTGGATTCGAGTATCCATAAAATAAAGTTGGCATACTTGTTGTAGCTTGCTACATCGTCGTTCAGATGCAATATTAACTTATCCGAAGGATTCAGGAACTACATACTCACCGCCGACGCACCCCATGGGCGAGGGGATTTTCGGGACAGAGGTTTATCGCCGTTTTCATTTAGTCTACCGGTTTCCCGCTAGACGAACTCTAAAACGGTTCGAGCTTTGACTTGGTTTTGTGGTTGGCAACAAGGAGGAACACACCGCCACCGATCTTCCGCCGGGCCGCGAACAAGCCGAAGTGCCGATATGCAAAATGAAATCGGTGCGACTTTTTGATCTGATTTGTCAACAGCCTAACAGTGAAAGAAAAACCGTTGACAGCCACATAAGTATGAGCACTGAAAATTTTGGGAGTGCTGAAAACTTGATGGTAACCATAGGCAACCAGCATGCAGTGGAATCTTTCTAGGAACTTTAAAACAAGTTTTAATCTTGTCGAACATTTTTTCAACCAGAAGTCTCTGACTCTCTGTCCAGCAACTTGAATGCGTCTAAAATTGAGGTAACTAATGTGAGCGAGAGCAGCTAGAGCGCAGCCTTTTCACATGCAGTTGCGAAGCCTGGGGAGGCGACTCGGGATATTGTACTTAATGAGAACGGGCGCAGCCCGGACAAAGTTAACCTAATGTCTTGACCTCGTTGAATATAATCCGATGCTAGTGATTCATCCCAGCTACCCGCCCGAGACTTAGGTTGGTCTAATTTTAAGTTGGATGGACACTGAATGCTGAATAATTATTTGATAGATCATGATAGATCAGTAGTAGATCAGGTTCTCTGCTACAATGCGACCCAGAACGAACTGTTTTTCCTTCAAAGATGCCGCGTGATAGTATGGTTCCCACCCTTCAGTTCCACGGAATTGGTCGATGTCGGCAGAGTGCGTTTGTCCACGGTCATCGGACCAGTCCCAGGAAGCGTCACCACACCCGCTGTCCCCGCCGGAGTTTGCAGCGTAAGAGTCAGAGTTTGTCTGCTGACCGTCCATTTTACGCCAAAGAATCCAAGACCAGTCTCCAGACCCCTTCGGCCGACGGCAATCCACTGAGGACCGGCGCGATGCTCCAGGTTGCCCCAGTACAGTTGTTAGCTGGATTCCGAGCACATAAAAAGTCAGTGCTGGGGTGGGGCCTGCAACTGTGATAAGAATCGCGCGCGAGGGTGTTTTAAATTATGGAAATTACCCGTTGCCCAGCCGTGAGCGTGGCTCGTATATGTGTGGTCCAGGTCATAGCCCGCAGCCGCACGGTATCTGATATATCGGCTTTAGAACAGAAAGTTGTATTCCGATCCTCCACGTACCCAAGCGATCCGTTGGCCGTGAAACCCTCAAGAAGGGTCGATTGCACGCTCAAATTTGTGTACAGCATATACCCCCACTCTCTTTCCAACAGATCAATCGCGCGTTCCCCCTCCCCGGCAATAAAATGCGCCTGAACCTGAGAACAACTCAGTAGGAGCCCAAATTATACATACAGGACCAGAATAATAGGCACCTCGAATCCCCCGACGAACGGAATAATAGTGTCATTCAGCTCAGGGCTCAATGGCCCGATCGGCGTCCAGAATTGTGTCAAGCCTCGACTGATGGCCGTATTTTGCGCGGCCGACGTGGTGAGATTGAACAGGATCGCAAGCGAGTTTCCGTCTTGTGGGTGAATGCTATTCGGCGTGTCGTTGTCCCGGAACATCCCGCACTGGCGTCCCATAGAAGCTTATTATACGCGGCCTTGATGGACGTTGAGTTGCCAAGATAGGCTGCAGCGAGGGTTGGGTTTCCAAGATGTGTCGCTAGATCTGCAGCGGTGACGAGGGTCTGCCCAGGAATAAGTTTTAAGTAAAAATAGATAAAATTCACTGACTCGATAGAGAAGGGCGTTGAAGGCAGAATTGTGACCCGCCCCGCCGTCTCTGCCCCAATCGTTCTGGAAGGCTGTGGGTACATTCGCCAGGCCTGTCTCGTCGACCTGACTTTCCAAGAAATTGAGTGCCTTGGTGTAGTTTGCCCATACCAACTGGACAAATGCCAAATCGCCCGTGTACAAAAGTAGTTGTGTGTTCCGATGAGCGACCAGCGATGTACGTGTCGCTTCCGTGAGCGTTGATAGGAGGACCAGAATACTGAAGGGCGCCGGTGACCGGATCTTGAGTAGAAACATCACGGTGAGTGAGTTCTTGGTCGGCAGAAGGTCATTGAGGGATACAATTCCGTGTGCGTTGAAATACCACAATCCCCTAAGCGACTGTGAATTACTTTTCGGAGGCGACGAATGAATTTTAAAAATCACCCGGCCATATATTACTACGAATTGAGCTCAGTTAGCGAAGGGGACGAGTACGATGTTGATTACCGATCTCGCTTCGCGCCGTCAACTAAAATCGGACCTTCAACGGGCCCACCAGAGGCATTATTCGCCCATCCGCCTGTTGCGTGGATTAGAACCGCCGACAATAAACCAGGTTTATCACGATACCAAGAGGTGGACACGGCTGCTCTCTGGCTTGATGAGAATCGATTGTGTTCGTCTGAACTGTGTACGCGCCTAATGACAGGCAAGTTAGCAAGTCCAACTCTGCCACGAGAATTGAAAACACACCAGCGTACCAAAGCTTGGTCAGGAAATTGACGTCGTGGAAGCCCGGATCGGGTGCGAAGAAATATCCAGGGTACGCTCTGAGATCATCCCAGTGGGGCATGAAGGTAATGGTCAGAGAAATGTTAGAGATGGTGAGTGCATCAGCACTGTTTGAGACGATGGTCAGGAAGCGGAATCCGCCTCGTTGTTGCCCAATCGTCTGGGTGAGCAGTCCTTTCGTTAGAGGCGCTCGGAATGACTGGACGCCATCTGAATTTTCCCCCACAACCGAGTGGCACGAGTCGTCAGACCGGTTCGGGCTGATGAATTCTGCAGATTCCGTGAATGAGAAAGAAAATTCTGAGGACGGCGTTGCAGCGTTGATTGTCATTGACAGAATACCGCCGACCTAGAGGCGAAAAATAAGCTCCCATTTTTAATCCCGGCGACATACACACTTCTTTACCCCAATCCAGAACAACGAAAGAACTATTTCCGGTAAATGTTGCTTGTGCATTTGAGTTTTGAACAAGACCCTGTGCTCCTCGGACGTTCCCGCTAATGGAACGAACGGACACGGGTTTCACGATTTTCGATGCTGGAGCGTAGTTGAAGGCATCCCATGGTCCTGTCGGCGCAAGAGCTGCACAAATTGGGATCGAAAGCACGAGTGAGTATAAATGTAACAGCATTTCTGGAGCGGGGAATGATCAGAGCACCGGGAGGATGTCGCACCCGCGCTTTATAGGAAGGGAACGTCATCTGTGAGAGAAATCAGAATCTCGTGAAGCACCACTGACCAGACTATTGTTGCTGAAAAGTCAAGAGGTAATATACGTTAGGGTCATTTGACTGACAATAGAAGCAACACGCGTTGAAGTCTGCGGGGAAAACACGCACGGTTACACGGTTTAGCAAGATATTACTCAGCGGTGCTCCGCATGCCATCTGTTCATTCCCAGCGCCCGATTGAAAGCTTCTGGAGGTGAAAACACCAAGGAAAAAGACCTTCCAAGAAAGGATTACGCTACAATGGCAGCTCCAGAATTGAACTCTGCTGGACTCTGGCTCGATGCCATGAGCACTATTCAAATTTGGAGAGTGTCCAGGTCAAAACGAATTGAATTCGCGTGGAATGTCAGATTCTTTGGATTTGAGTATCCATAAAAGCATACTTGTAGTAGTATGGTGGTGGCCTTATGTTTGCAGACGTTTTCAGCGGGAGAACTCCGTTTACATTTCGTTTGGGGACCCCTTAAACCTTATACGAGCCGTTTTCAAATGGTAAGACAATTACCTACCTTAGAGGCATAGAGGGGACGATTTCCCTTGCAAATATTGTCGCTACGTGGGTGTTCAGATGCAATAATATTCGGGAACTACTCACCGATGCACCCCATAAGCGGATTCTCTGGACTGAGAGTCTGAAATTCTAAGCGGTTCGAGTCTTTGACTTGGCTTGTGCAAGTTTGTAGTTAGTAGTTGGAGGAAAACACCGCCACCGATCTTCCGGACCGAGATCAGGCGAAGTGTCGATAAACGCGTGGACCACGTGGCACGCACTTATCCTTGCTTGCAGCTTGAACCTGGCGACTTTGCGACCTAAGGAGCCCCGGCAAGCTACTCCGACTCGAGACAGCGAAATGGAAGTCGCCTCGGATGAGGCGAGTCTACGAGTTACCTCCCCCATCGACCAGCTTCAGCCTACGGCCCGGGATTACAGGCCACCCATCATTAGACTCGGAGAACTTGCTTCCAAGCGTTGCTCACGATGACTTCATCCTTTATGTTGACCAGCCACAGCCTACGGGTTTACAGGCCCACCCATCATTCGACTCGGAGAAGTTGTTTCGAAGCGTTGCTCACGATGACTTCATCCTCGAGGGCGATATTTCAGGTCTCGAGAAATACACCATGCATGACGCCTGCAATCCATGTCTTAGTATCGAAGGCATTGGCCAAATTGGATCCCCCATCGGAGAAACGACAGCGCGAGCTATCGTTTCCTTAGCATCACCCGTGTTTTTTCCTGGCAGTGATTCCAGCCGCGATGTGAAGTCTCATATGTGGCAAGTGTCTGCCGATAAGGTCAGCTATTGGTACATTGTCCTTACTTCTCTCATAGTTATTTATGCATTGACAGATTCGCTTCGATAATCCAGAATGGGATGCATTTCAGAGACGCGTGGGGCTTTCAGCGTGCCAGATTCTTTCAGGCACACAAGACGTGAAGCCGACTTTTAGATTTTCTTGGCTTCTGGTACAAGAAACCGGATCAGAGTGAGTGCTCTATTTCAACGTCTACTTCAATTCACACTACGTAGAATAATGCAGCAGAAGGGCAGGTGCGGTTTTTATTTACAACCAAACGGCGCATCTAAGCGTATTATGTACATATAGAAAGTCTGCCAAGCAATCCGATCCCCTCTTTGGAACCCTTGTTATTGTCCTTCCCTCCCTCTTCGACGGCGGTAAACTTCGATTCCGATCTGATATGTTGTCGTCGATCACATACGACCTGGCACACGGCAGCGAACTAACCACCTCCGTCCTTGCGATCCGGGACATCGCAGATTGGGAGCTCTACGCTGTAGCATCTGGTTATCGGCTTTCGCTGGTATACGACATTCTTCAACCCATCACAGCGCCTGGTCGCATGCCTCGATTCCTGGATTTCTGTGGTCCGTCGGATAGACTGAAGACTATTCTCTGCTCCTGGAAACATGAAAACAGCGTCAATCATCTCGTGTATCTCCTGCAGAACACTTATCCTTACAATTCAGACGTTCAACTAGATCCGCGATTTCTCATAGGCGCGGATGCACTATTGATGTCCCATATAGAGCGTATAGCACAAGATCTGGGACTGGACCTCTACCTGGCCCACTTTAGTTTCACTAGTCATGCCCTCGAAGACTTCGAGGCCTACAGTTCGGATGATTCTAATGATTATGGCTTCAAGAAGAACTTCGGGGAGGGGGGTGGAATGGACGCTGATCCCGAGTGGGCTATTACTTTGCTGGATATGGATGGCAACCTCATGGAAGAAGATGAAGAAATCATGTGCCTTTGCAAAAGGTTAGCTGAGGACCAAGAGTTGGACAACCTTGAGTGGAAAAAATCTTCGGGCTATGATGCTGAACACCCAAATACTCGGGTACGTTCCGGTTGTTCAATTTAGTCTCCGATTTCTCAACCATTTACAGATGTTAGAGTCAAGTATGTTGCGCTCGTCTTGAATGGGGCTAAAACTAAAATGCGAGTCCAATTATTTAGCACACGAACGGGTAATGCTTCTCATTCTCGACCCAAACCGACCGGGCGTAGCCACGAGGTGTGCTAGCGGAAATTCTTGCGACGGTCCACGCAATATTTTGGACGACTCCCTGTCCACCTATCCAACCAGTGAAGAGACACAAGCAATGATGACAGTTTTAACCGATTGCGAGCAGAAACGGATTCGCAAAAATCAGTGGCCCATAATTATTACATCCATCCTGGCTGTTGCAAGCAGATGGGGAGATTCTACGCCTCTCCTAAGAATTCTCCAGGCATGCAATGTCGATGAGCGCATTGATCGTGTCGGTTCCCAGCAGCTAGCATCCGCATGCCGCAAGTTTGGATGGACTAGATTTTCGCTGTTGTGAGTTGACCATCCTTACTTTCATGTCAGAGTTACTCAAAGCACAACCAAGCTTGGAAAAGGCCGTCCGAAATGACACTTCCAATTCGAGGCGTCAGGAACTACTGAATGAGCTCCGAATGATAGCGAGCGAAAATTCAGACGATGCACTTAACCAATGGTGTAATGGACAAGAGGAGGTTCTGCTCCGATCCTTGCGCTCTGTCGGCGTCGAAGAGGTTGAGCCAATTTTCGATATTGCTGTGGGCCGTGGTTGGAATTTCCTCAAAGATGTGTAAGCATTCGTCGACAGTAGCTGTGGTTGGCGCTGATGCGGTTCAACAGTGTCTTCCCTCAACTCTGCTCCCAAAATGTCGGCGATGACATATGGATCCTCATATTGCAAAATATTGAATGCAACCGAGAGAAAGACGCCGAATCGTCTGCAGGCCTCATCGAAGGCTTGATTACCGAATGTGTAACACAGATCGTTGATTGTCTTCCCGCGTTTCCTATCAGGAAGACGAGGAGCGACACCGACGACAAGGTTTCGAAAGAGGTGGATCTAGATCGTATCATGGGCGTTATCCGGCTTTGCGTCAGCACCAACAACCTTGAGCTATGTGGACGAGTCGCTGCAAATCTGGTGTTCACTGAAAGTCGAAGGTTCCTTTCACCGTGGATATACTATGCGAAGCTCTGCACAGAGTTGGAAGTACATCTGCAATGTAACCAAACCCCATTCACTGTCCTTCGAGCATTTTTCGTTGACGCCGCGGACTCTTTATTTGTATGCGCGGCCGAAACTGGGTTGTCCCGTACGCACACTGGAGATTTATTGTCCCTCCTCGTTTCCCTCAGATGCGGTGGAGGAATTTCCTTTCTAAAGGAAAGGCGCGTATATGGTTCCCGGCATTCATGCTCTTGATTAACACTCGAATTAGGATCACGATGCACCGCGAACTGCTCAAAGCTTGTACTTGTGCCACGCTGATATTTATTGGGGATTCTGTAGTCGCAAAGTTGAAACCTCCGCCTCAGGACATCCTTGCAAATGACCACTACTCCGACTCGATGTCAACTATTGTAGAATGTGCCATTCAGGCCCTGGACCTCCCAGCATTATATCCGGCTGGAGGTGGCTACATCAAACCCGTCACCCCATCCATCATTGAAGATATAATGGGGATTCTGAGGCTCTGCTTCGACACTCGAGATCGGATCAGATACATCCGTCTTTTGTCCCGCCTTCTTCCCCCACCTGCCGGTGTTTCAACTGTGCGGCACGTAGTTATGTTCCATGCACAGTTTTTACCTCAGTTACACGAATTGCTGCTGAATCAAAAAGCCGAACTGCAACAGGAACTCAGGTCGACAACGGAAAATTTCCTGGTGGCCGTCATCAAAATCTTCGCTAACCGTGTAATGTACAAAGAACTGGAAGACAGATTTCACATTGGGCGCATTAAATGCAGTTGCATCGATTGCGGAGCTCTCCGAAATTCCTTCGAGGATAACCGATCATACTTTTTCCTTCAGCGAAGGGAAACTATAATCAAACATCTACACAGCGAAGTTCTCAAAACGAAAATCCAGTGCTTATCTGGTGTTAAGGTGGCGACAAGTTGTGTGAACAAGGGCGCCTTCCAGATCCAGGTCTTTGGAACCATATTTCTTCCTTCTACCATTTTGACGACATCTCAGATTTCAGGCCCGAAAACCTGACGAAGCGGGATTCTGGTACGCCAACAGCGCCACGGGCACGAAGTTGATGAGTTTTCTGGGTGATCTTGATGCTCAACGGCGCGTATTCGGAGACGATTTCGATTCCATCCGATCAAGGATTACCGAATTTGGAGCTGCCTCGGGACGGGCCCCTAACCCCGGGAAAGAAATTCAAGTGGCCTTGAAGCAGTTTCAAGATATGCTTTCAACTGAGAGTCGAAGCGAGCCAGTTGCTAAAAGGCGGCGGCTGAGATAAACGACGGCATCAAGAAGCTTTTTCGAATGGACATGCCGGTGAGCACAAATATATTAAAACTGAGTTTTGGCAACAACTCAGCAGGGCTTTCACCAACCCAGTGCATAACATCTAACATTTTTCTCCGTCGTTCTCGCTGCACGATATGTTCGGGAGTATCAAATGTGATTGTATAAGTAGACACAAACCCTGTTTTTTTTTTGGTTCAGTGACAATGATGAAACCAAAATGAAGACCACAGTAAAGCAGATCTAGATGGATGTGCGTAGCCTCATACATTGTATTCAGGCCCCGCCATGTTCCTCGATGAGACCTCTGTTAAAATTGTGACACTTCCTTTTTACTTTCCGCGGGATGATCGGCAACGCTAGAAATCGTACCTTGTCGGCTTTTTACGGTTGTACCAGTTTCTCGATTTATGTCACTCAGATCTGCCGCAGTTCGCGGGTTGGAACGCACCGGAGCTCAGCCAGACTACGAACATGTATGTAACTTGGGATTCAAATTACCAAAATACGGTTTTTAAATACCAGGCTGCGGCAATCTTCAGAGCTTCAGCCACGGAAAACAGAATATAAACCATTTGACAAAAATAGTGAGTCGGCGGTCACGACGCCAGAGGAAAAGTCAAAGAAAGTGTAGGTCATGAATTAATATACGTGAGTCCATTTGAATGGTCAGTCTCATTCCTCCCGTTTTTTTTTTTCGTCGACGTCGATCGTGCCCAGCTGTGGTTGGCATTTGTTCAGTTGTTTGGCGCTTGCTTGGGCGCTTGCAGCCGCTGCTCTCCCAAAAAGGACATTCGATCTGCCCGGTGACGGCAAAACTCATGATCATCTCCGCCATCGCCGGTTGCTTCTAGTTGCTCCTTCTGATTTCAGTAAATAAAGTCTTCTGTCGACCTACCAGTGTGCAAGGAGGCGCATACGGGACGGCATCAACTTTACTAGGCTCTGGGAATCAGTAGGGCACAAAGACAATTCATTTGCGACACTTTCAAGTTTGCGGCCCTCAAACGCTAAGCCCATGTTGTGAAGTTCTCACCCATACTCCAATGATTGATGTTAATCATATTATGTTGTGGCTTTGTGGCTTCTCGAATTCAAACCAAAAATAGCTCCTTGAAATATATGAGGCTAAGCTTCGTTGCCGAATCCCTCGGTAGCAACGCCCTTCATGGCCCAGCTCACCCTCTCTCAAGGCCGGTTGTTCGGTGCCCTGTATGAATCTATCCTGTATGGTAACAACTGCACTTCACTCCATGGCCAAACGCAATCTGAATCAAAGTGTGCTAGGCATCAACTTCATACTCTTCGTCGGCCTTCTGTACTTGTTTTTTCAAGAAAAGAAAACAACGCTCTCGCAGCGCCTTCGTTTGGTAGCCATTTGTTTCCTCTTTGGGTTTTGCACTGCACACCTGGTACGTCCTCGAGCTTTAGTGGACGTTACTTGCTGACCCAGGTTCTGTCAGGCCTTGGGAATGCGAGGCATATACGTCGCGTTCTTCATCAGCGATATACCGCCCGATAAATACTATCTGGATCATACACAACCCCTGGACTTGGCAGGAAAAGCGGTGTACGCGGCCGCGACTGTGGTCGCTGATGGACTCCTGGTCAGTTCTTTGCAGATTCGATTTGCTACGGCTACATAGATTCATCTCTCCTAGATTTTCAGAGCGTACGTGATATTTAACGGGGATTGGAAGGCTGTGGCTTTTCCATCCATGTCCCTTGTGGCGACTGTTGGTAGGTCAAATGGGAAATTCTTGGATACGACGTTCTAGATCTGACATGGTGATACAGGGTTATGGATTGCTCTCATCCGCGCATATCAACAGCAACCACCCGGAACCATTCTTTTCCCCCACCACATCGCGCAACTGGCAGTTGCTTCATTCGCCATGAGCTTCATCACGAATGTCATTATCACGATCATGATTTGCGTGCGCATCTGGCGTGCGCTCCGCCAATTCAGGGGCACTGGAATATCCACTTCGTTTTATAAACGATTCCTGGCCTTCACTGTGGAATCGGGCCTCCTCTACCCTGTAGTTCTGGTCTTAAACGGAGTTTTCTTTGCTTTGAAGAACAATGGCCTCGAAATCCTTTCGGGCTCAAACACACAAGGTAAGAAACCGCCGGCGCGCCGCTCGGAATGACTTATTTATTTTTATATGATCCTTAAAGTGCTCGGGATTGTTCCGATTCTTCTATCATTGCAGCTTCGGTTCAACCTCAGTGCATACGACGCGGCTACACAAAACGTCCACTCTGAATTTAGTTCAGACCCAGCCACCGCCGCATCTGGCAGTGTTGAGTTGGATGGGATGACTCGACTGCCTGCAACAACAATCAAGTTCAAGTCAGTTTCAAGCGATGTGGAAGCTATGGGGAACAGCTCGAAGCCTGAAAACAAGTGGGAGGAACAATAATGTATTTTTTTCTTCACGTCCAGTTTGTCATGTACGTTACGGAGAATATTATTGTAAAATTATCTGTCAGTCTCGCTGCAATTGCGGTTGCGATGCTAGCCAATTAAGATCTTTGTTTGTCAATGACCAGCTTCGCGCGGTCTATATACATATTTCTACCCGTTTAACGATCTGCTCGCGCGCATCTCAGATTATGACCAGAATATAACAGAGCTGGGATTCTGAGAATTTATTACATGGGCAATTGCCGAGGTCGTAAGTGGGTCGTACTAAAAAGAGCGGAATAGACGCAAGAAGAGAGGTATGAAGGTCGTATTACGCTTCTCACTGGTAATACGGTCCCCAGGAGGGAGAGCCTCCGGTTGGGTTGGCTCCCCGGTAGGGATTACCACCCTGATAACCAGGCTGCTGGAAATATCCCTGACCCGCGGGATACGCACTGTGGAAAGAATCAGCGATTTGGTGGCAGTTAATGGAGAGAAGCTCACGGTTGAATGAATGGCCTTGTACGTAGGAGGGCCAGCCCCAGGCATCGCCTGAGGTTGGTTCTGATGTCTGTTCGCCAGGATTAAACAAGGCATGTAATTACAGAAGAAATACTGACCCCGCTCTGGAACTTCTGCGCCTTCCGCGAGACGCACTGTAAGTTTGGGAAATTGAATGAGATCAAGAATATCAGCAGCGAAGAAGGAATTTACGAGTAGCTTGAGTCCAATGAGCTGGTAACACAATGTTAGATGATTCAATCAGATAAATTTGTATCACTTCACTTGGGGGGCACGCTATGAACCGGGGAATGGTAAGGGCCATAGCCAACGGCAGGGCTAGCTGGCGGCCCTCCTGCGTTCGTGTAAAATTCCCTAGTAGCTTTTTCAACCCACGGTGCACGAGGCAGATCAGAAAATACTGACGCGGAATCAGGAGTCCCGTAATTTCCATGAATCGGTCTATTGGCGAATGAGATCACTGGCACAGACAGGAACAAATAAAAAGAATTTACGGAGGAAAGGCACGTCCGAAAACCATTGGACTAGATGCAATAGGGTCATATTTTCAAATATGAAGAAAATGTACAACTTACGACTGTTGACTCTGTTGACTGCCATAAAGGTAGGAGCCAATCGGCGACAGGTTAGGAGCCTCTTGGGCGTGCGGAATCGGAACTGAAGCCGAAGGCACGTAAACTTGAGCCGCCGCAAGCGCGGCATTTTTGCGCTCCCGGGATTCAACCTGCATCGTAAGCCTGATCAAAAATATACTGTATCAAAGCGTAGTAATTGCCTGGTAAGTTTCCCAGATTTCCCTAATCTTATCATCGGCGTCCTTCGCCTGGACGATCCCCTTCATGTACCGGTTCACCCTGGCTTGGATAGTCGTTCCACGGACATGCTGAAATAACCTTTGTGAAGACCATGAGCCAAAGAAAGTGCATATGGTATGGATGCAGACTCTTTCAGCCTTCTCTCGGTTCTTTCCATGAGGTCTTGATCCGCCTCGCCCTCGAGGGCTTCAATGTGGCTGTTGATTTGCGCCTTTATGACCTCGTACTCTTCATAAGTAACGTCGTAATGTGAAAACGGAGCGCTCTAGTAATTGGATGAGTGATCGAGTGTGAAATGTCAGCAATCGGAATGCCTCAGGTAACTGGAGCTACCGAACCTGCATTTCGGTGGAAGATATGAAAGGACTGGAACGCAGCAGGAAGGTCAAGGAAGGCACCTGGGAGGGAGGCTGGAAAGTAGGAGTCGCCAGTAGGTCATCGTTTTATACGGTCTGAAAGGATTGTGGGTCCACGGGCCGAGTCAGCGTGGAATGAGTCCCCCGGTCACTACCTATGAACTGCCTCCGCCTGCCAAAATCTCAACTACCAAAATCAGCCTTCTGGAGGCAATATTATTCTCCCGGACCGCATGTGGGATGAAATAATCAATCTTTTCCCCGGCCATTTCTGGCTAGAGTCCAGCATCAGGACCACCCATAATTTGGGGTTGAAGTTCTGATTTGAAGGACATTCCACCCAAAATCTTAGCCAGTATATCAAGAACCCTCCGGCATACGGCGCTCTTTTACTACTCTTGTTTTATTCTATCGCGGAACCAAATTTTCGCTTCTACCAGTAGAAGATTGAAAGGAACGTATTTTGGAGCTACGCATGCAGTGATTATGCCCCAGGCTCTCTCGGAGGTGATGCACAGCTAGTGACCGGGGGCCTGTGTAATGAATCTCAATGGATCGGGGAATGATAAGAGTTAGGGGTTCGGAGTGATCATTGAGCACGTGGCCGTGTCGTGGGAATCTGAACGACTTGACTAACTTCGCACCCACAACACCCACACGACACCTAGACCTAATTTCTCGACATTCAATGCCGGACGTTACCAACTTGAAAGGAAAATTTTTGCATTTACTTTACAAAGAAGAACAATTCTGGGTTGAGAGCCAACCTTTTCTCTTAGCTCAGGGCTACCAACTAAGACCTCGCTACCACCCAGATTGGGTACCATCGTGGGTTGTGGAGGGGAAAACCGCTGGCCAATTCGAAGATGGCCTCGACCTCTTATGGGTGCCAGCTCTCTATTTGCCTCTAAAGCTCAAATTAACAAACAGTTTCTTCAGCGATCCGTTATTGACGCCACACGGATTCATGATGGCCACAAAGTCATTTTGAAACGAGTTCCGACGAGCGGGCACGAAATATCAATAATAAAATACTTGAATCGTCCATCTCTGCTCTCAGATGCGCGAAATCACACAATCCCACTCTTGGATAGCTTTTCTATGCCGGAAAGTCCTTGGTCATTTTTGGTCATGCCATACCGCCGACGATTCAACTACCCTCCATTTCATTGTCGCAATGAATTCTTGGAAGCGATGACCCAGTTTATGGAGGTAATACTTACGCTTTCTAGTGGCCCTGTCACTGATCTTCAAACAGGGCTTACAATTCATGCACGACCGCAATGTGGCCCATTTGTGAGTCTCCCATGACTTTTTGCACCACAGTCCTCATTCCCTTCATTAGTGATATTGCTCCTCAAAATATGGTGATGGACGAGTCGAGAGTGATTCCGAAGGGTTCACACTTCGTCAATCCTCGTACGCATACCGGCTTCTATGGCTTTTTCTCCTGGAATGATCGATGTAGCGTTGGCCCGGTCGACTATTCCTACATTGATTTCGGGCTCTCGTTATATTTTCCCGGTGGAAAAGACACGGCTCGCCACCTCGGTACTCTGAGAACCTTTCCCACCATTCCGGAGCTGTCGCAGACCGTGCCTTACAACCCCTTCAAAGTTGATATATTCCAGCTCGGTCTGACAATTCATACAATAATCGATGTACGTCTCCATCCCCTGTTCATTGTAACTTGTCTCTGAGTTGTTGTCAGGCTTACCCCGACCTAGAAGATTTTCGTCCAGTTGCTAACGACATGACGGTGCAGAACCCGAATGACCGACCCACGCCAGCTGACGCGTTGTTAAAATTGCAAGGTATTGCTACCACGATGGTGCCGTCAAAACTGAGTGAGCAGATATGGGAGAAGGATACTACTCTCTGGCAGAAGGTCTCGCGGGCGGTTCTGGGTGGTTACAGGTTTGACTATCGGAAATGATATTGTATCAATGTATGCATTCTTCCTCCATTACTTGCCATGTTAATTTCTATCCAATTCAAATCACCGTGCCGATGTTGAGCTGTTGAGCACCCACACGTGTACCTGAGCATGGATGGTCTGACCAACCCGTACTAGATGCGTCCAACGTCCTCTTAATAAGGTCTTGCGTCCCCGAAGCAATATTACAATTCAGCAGCTCCCAGAAAACGGTAGCGCACGGCAGAACTTCGCGGCGGCATGTGCTCCAGAGGTCACCATCTTGAAAAATAGCCTAACCAAATTAGAGGAACAATGCAGTAGATTAATTAATTAATTACCCCCGGGGAACACCAGCGGCAGCCCAGCTTGTGATGAGGTGCGAAAACAAAGGGACCCAGATCGAGTGTGGGAGTTTGGAGGATTGTTGACTCGTTTACTTATCCTTCAGCGCTGATATTTGCGCCTGGAGGCGGCCTATGTACAAATGAGGATTGATTCTGCCAGAGGGCAGTGAACTAACTGCCAATTAGATCTAAAATACAAGAGTTTCTCCGAATCTGCACTGTCACGGTGGAAATCGTGATCAAAGGCTTCGAGAACAAGGCAACCTGAATGGAGCTAGGGAGCGCATCCAGGTAGATGAGTCGTTTTTTGTCTCAGCTGTTGCCCGTGTTCCGCAACAAAATGATGCTGATGCACCTGAGAGGACCGTTCGCGTTCGAAATTCCCAGGTCCGCACCAAATGGGGTGGTCAGATTTCACGATTCGGATCCCTGCAGCTTCTCTCCACGCCCACACAAATATTGGCCGCGGACCCGCAATTTCTGGGTCCCGAGGTCCGCCGGAACAGAGGGGTCAGAGCCGCTACTTCCCGGGCCTACGACTCAGCCTTAATCCACGAATTTCGCACAAAATTTGAATTCGCCTGCGCTGAAAAGAAGACAAATTCCCTTTGCGTTCATTATTGTGTATGAATTCCAACACTGGCCGATATGAGAGACAAAATCCGCACATTTTCGAACCGAAATCGGGTTCTCATCGTGGAGGAGGGTTTATTGAGTAACTGATTCAGCGACTGACTTTTTTCAGAAGCCTCTGCTTGCGAGATTAATTCGTTTTCGTGGAGGATGCGGCGAAAAAATAATTGAACCACCTGAATGGTTGAATCCAAAGGAGTGCGACCCCAGCCTTGCTTGGTCTCACATTGGGAAGCAAAATTTCCATAGAGCCAAACCAGGCGCTTCTATCCAACTTTTTTTAATAAAAAAAAATGTTAAGCATCTCACCGTTCGAACTGAACCCAAATTGCAATATTCAAATCGTCGACGGTTACGTCACGTGCATGGTTATTCAAACGAGACTTCCCGCTTGTCTGAAAATTCAAGGAAATACCTGTACGTAGAAGTGTATAGCTGCAACGTTGATATCGATTATTGTCGCCTGGAGACTCCGTGCCGCTGCCGCTAATAAGGCAAGGTATGCGGGACATTTTCTTCGTGTTTTATGTGAAATTCTGTGGCGTAATATGGAAAGCTGCATAGGTTGGTAGAGGGTCTTTTTAAGGAAGAACTGCGAGACTTGATCACCAGCACAATTGCGAAAGTAATAGTCAAATAAATGGAGATGAGACAATTAAGCCTCGGTATGAGAGATGTTAATAAAGTTAATAACACTAGTTAAGAAGAGGATTCTACTCCGATTCCACCTTGACTTCTGTCGCTCTCTGTTTACCCTTGCCTATTATTATGTTAAAACCCGAACCGCAAAAAAATCATGACAGACTTGCCTTCAAGTTTGACAACCGGCTGCTCCGTTTTGAGCGCAGGCGGGGCAACAACAGCAGGGCCAGCTGGAGGCGGTGCCCAAAACAATCCCGTGCCCCCAAATATTCCCGGCGCGGGCGGGGCAACAACGGCAGCGCCAGCCGCAGGAGGCGCTCCAAAAAATCCCATGCCCCCGAGCATTCCGCCACCAAAGGCTGGAAGGGCCCCGAGCATGCCTCCGCCAAAGGCTGGCGGCGCCCCGAGCATGCTTCCGCCAAAGGCTGGCGGCGCCCCGAGAATTCCTCCGCCAAAAGCTGGCGGCGCCCCGAATAATCCTGCGAGAGCTGGCGGTATTGCCTCATAGTTCTGCAGCGCCGCGTTCATCTCGAACTCCACCACCTGCGGTCATATTATTTACGAGGGTCCACCGACAGCTCTCGTGGGCACGCACGTATCGGGGGACGACCAGATCGACATACTTGACGACGTACACCCCAGGCCCGGACCACGACTCGAAGCCGTTCTGCCCGAGGGGGAGCGGGCGTTTCTGGCAAACTGGGCAGCGTCTCGGCGGAGTAATACATATGGACACATAATTTAATACTCACCCAAGTTTGTGCTTCGCCCGGTTATAACTGCAGGGTGTAAGCTACGTTGGGGATACGTTGGGTATGAGCGTACCGCGACACATAAACATCCGTGAAGCGCCGAGTGTATACCCCATCGAGGTCGCGGGGCTCGTCGCAAGGTATATTCCGATACCACACGACGAACCATTGACTTTTCGGACCCCTCGAGAGACTCCGGGAATGAGAAACCCATTCTGGTGTGAAGGCGGATAGTCAGCATGAGATTATATTTCAGAAAGGGGACGCGTACCTGGAGTATCGGCTGGATGTTAGTGGCAGCCGTCCCATGAAAGAGATTTTTTTCTGTGGCGTCGATCCCAAGCGAATTGAGGAGTTCCTTGGCTGCTTCGAAACGCGCCTCGAGCTTTGCATTCACGAACCATTCGACTGCACAAAAAAAGCTCGGGTGACCGTTTCTCGAAGGCCGCACTTACCAGTTTTAACCTTGAGGCCGTTCGCCAGCGCCTGCTCAAAGTCGCGTTTGACTATATCCAGACTGTAGCAATTGGGGTGAGTTTCTGGAGTAAATTAATATTACTTGAGGGGGACATACTGGGTAGCGTTGTCTGGGTCGTCGTCGCCCTCGATTGTCTTCCCCTCCGCGTCTATTTTAACCCGGAAAACAATCCCGTCGTCGGGCACATTCTTGCGCTTTGCGAGTTTCTGCCGCTTCTCGCCCACTTTCTGGTCCATCTTCTGGAGGCGCGCAATCAGCCGAAGACTCTTCTCCTCAGTCGCCCCAGCGCGTTTCTGAGCCCGCTCATCTTCCTCTTCCCACTTCTTTTGCAGCGCCAGCGCGATGACACGGTCGGCGTCGTCTTTGTCGTCTTCGGGTTGCTTTTCGGTCTTGCGTATTTTTGCTGCCCCCGGTGTCACCACTGTGATATCGGAATCCAGTGATGGGTCTCGCTGGCGTTTCTTATTGTCCTTGTGTCCTGGAGTACGAGTATTTGCGATCGTGGATGGCCCTGCTACCGGGGGCTTGTGCTGGGTGGGTGCCTCGACAATCTCGATGATATCGTCATCGTCCGTATCGCTGTCGACCCATATAACCGTGGCCATGTTTCCAGCAAGCCTTTTGAGCAAACTGGCAAAGAGTCGAAAGAAGACAGGAGGTCTTCGGAAGCGAGGGAAAGGCTGTGCAGCGCGTGATCGCTAATTTGTTGACGCGTTGTGGACGCGTCTGAGCACGTGGTTACATTCTCCACCAGTCCAGATCCGTAGGAATCCAGCAGGAATCGTTTACGAGCGCTCCATTACGGTAAGTCTGGCCATTCTTGGGACTCGTACTGCTCATAAGGTGTTCTATTACCGTTGCGGCTGGAACCTGGGTCCTGGCTACGGAAAGCTCCACCAAAGACTCGGAATTTCTTGGAATTTCCCAAGAATTCCTTGATTTTGGCCTTAGAAAGCCGTGCTCAAAACCTAAAGCCGGGCAAGGCCTGTTGCATTTCATGACCTACAGAAATTCGCGAAAAAAAACAGCCTGAAAATCGTCAAAAAACCCAGTCTCTTCGTGAAAGCATGGAACGCATTCGCAGTGAGGTGAGCGCATTTTTACACTCGGCGACACAGTTTCAACTATCGGTGGTCAGAACATGGCTGTTGACGTCGAGATTGTTGCACAAGAACGAAGACCCTCAAAAGCCCAAATTCCGGACAAGGTTTGACGGATCCCGAGCTCAAAACCCAGTTAAAAATGTTCACCCCAATTTCTGACAGCCCTTTGGCGGCCGAGCTCGGAAACGCGAGTAACGGAGTATCCAGGTGGAAAGCCGTACGCGTCATCCAGCAAAAACGCTGGTGGTAGACTCTTCAGCATCGCCAGACCCCGACAAGCCAGACGTTGGACGAGAGTTCCTCCAGAGTCCACTGCTCGGACCACGCGTGACGCGATCTGACGCGATCCTTCTAGTATTCCCCCACATGACGGCCTTGATGCCCCGCATTTTGATATCGAAGTTGACCCGCGCTGACGGCCTCGGACTTGGTTTGAACAGTTTACTTTAAGGCGCGGGCAGACGCAGTCAGACAGTGAATAATCGGGCATGTTTCACCTCAAACCTGGAACCAAGCAGTAGCAACTCGATTCAGTCGACCCTTGGAACTTCGAGTTGTCCTCGTCATTTGACCATGCATCATGATCGACATGTGGAACTACGCGTGCTTGCCTGCTTGGTGAGTTCTTCACTGTTCGTGCCGTGTAACTAATTCCCTACCTCGTGCTCCAGAAGCCGTTACTTGGATGACCCTCATATACATATAAAGTACGGGGACGCCGCGCATTCACTATTTTCCGCCGGTCCAGAAATGTTGGTGCATTTATGCTCTCTCGTCCTGGCAATCCCTGTTTGTGCAGCTGTTGCTCCTTCGGGACCATGGGATGCTTTCAATTACGCTCCATCTTCAAAAACTGTGACACCTGTGTCGGTTCGCACCGTTAGCGGAACAGTCCAGGGAGCGGAGGGCCTTGTTCAAAGTTCGGATGCACAGGCGACATTCATCGGAAACAGCTCCTACGTCGTTTTGGATTGGGGTAAAGAAGTGCGTATGAAACTCCAGCGGAATTTAAAATGGCGGCCAACGGTGTAAACTCCAGGTCGGCGGTATATTGTCTTTGACCATCAACAACGCAACGCAGTCCTCTCAATTTTCTTTCTCATTCACGGAATCCGCTCAATTTATCAACCCAAACCAATCTGACGATTCCTGTCATGTGGCTTCAACGCAGGATGTGGATGGCGTCCAGTCATTCCGTGCGCCTCTCGCGACAGGGCTCCTCACCCAGACAATTGGACAACAACGAGGCGGATTTCGCTTCCTAACAATCGTCTCAAACAGCGCCGACCCGCTCACCATTTCGAACATCACCCTGGCCATTACCTTCATGCCCCACTGGGACGACCTCAGAGCGTACCCTGGATATTTCTTCGCACCAGATCCGGGCTTCCACGACATAGATTTCCTGACCAAGCTTTGGTACGCTGGTGCGTACTGATTTCTCTCAAACTCTCATAGCGGTGTTGAATTTTTCTTTCTGTCCTTAGGCGCATATACGGTTCAGACCAACACAATAGATTCACATCAGGCCAGACAGAATGTCGCTCGTAGGTCAAGAATCCGGTTTTAAATGAAAGCTTCTGATCTTCGCAATAGGAGGATGGTCGAATGATGCTTCTGGTGGCCCTGTTGAGGGTCCGATTTTGGTTGACGGCGCGAAGCGAGACCGGTAAGCTGGCATTGTACCTGTCCCCTTTGCCAACTAAGTTCAGGTGGCTAGGAATATATGGCCAGGTGATTTATTTTCGATTCGTTCTCGATTCGTTCTCGCCTCCCAGATAATAATATACACTTAATCTCTTAGGCGATTGTGGTATTTCAACCCACACGGAATTGGTAGCCCTCAACGATCTTCTGCCGACAAAGAACTCTCTTACCGTGATGTTCACTACTCAAGATCCCGTCAGCGGTGCGCTAGCTTACTCTGGACCTCCCATTAATGCCCACGGAAGCGACACGTATATCGCATGGTCGCTCATCGGAACACACAACTACTACTTGTATACGGGCGATCTGGCGTTCGTCCAGTCGGTGTGGGCGAACTACACGAAAGCGCTCAGCTTCCTAGAGAGCCAGGTAGACGAAACCGGCCTGGCGGACGTCCCTACTTCCATGCAGAATGATTGGGGCAGAGACGGCGGAGCCGGCCACAATTCTGTCTTCAATGCCCTTCTCTATCGAGTCAGTCGACGTCCGTCCACTCTTCGCTCAAATTGATGTCTCTACAGACCCTCGTTACCGCCGCAGACCTGGCAACGCAAATCGGGGACTCAGCCCTTGCCGCCACCTATCTCGCCAACTCAACATCCATCAAGGCAGCGTACAATGCGCTTCTGTGGGACGCTGGCGCTGGAATGTTCCGGGATAACGACGCGCTCGACAGCATTCACCCGCAAGACGGTAACTCACTTGCTGTCCTGTTCAACTTGACCACGTCTTCCGCTCAAAATACGGCTATCAGCCAAGGCTTAACACAATTCTGGACGCCTATCGGGCCATTGAGCCCTGAGCTGGCCGACACTATCATTCCTTTCGTCGGCGGATTCGAGGTACGTATCCTTTCCATATAATCTTTCGGATAACTTCGAATCCTGACTGTGTTCTCTAGGTTCAGGCTCATTTTATTGCGGGGGAGGGAGAGCGCGCGATTCAACTTCTGGAAATGGAGTGGGGGTATATGCTATACACAAATCTGAGCGTTGAGTCCACCCTCCTGGAAGGTTTCACGGCCAACGGATCGCTCGGGTGCGTATGGACGAAACCGCGAGGATGACCTTTCCTAAATTCTGATGGAACAGGTACCGTGCCGCTGCAGGATATGACTTTGACCTCTCCTACACAAGCCACGCGCATGGATGGTCAACCGGTAATTTATACCTTCACCGTCGCAAAAATTTCTTCTTACACCGGCTGCAGGCCCCACCCCGGCACTGACATTCCATCTACTCGGGATTCAGTTGACCTCTGCACTCGGCGCGACCTGGAGTATCGCCCCGGTATTCAGCGGGTTGCCGTCGGCCGAGGGCGGTCTGGAGACCGGCCTGGGATTCTTCGGCGTAAAATGGGAAATCAACGGCCAAACTCTGACCCTTACGCTACAAACTCCGGCGGGCACAGAGGGTGTGGTGACGCTACCTGGAGTGGGTCCAATGGCGGTAAACAAGCGCGCTCTGGCGAGTTCGAGCAATTCCGTGGAACTGAAAGGCGGGAACTATACCCTCACCCGGCGACTTTGAAGTAAAAGACAGCTCGCTCTGGTTCGCATTTAAATTGTAGCAGAGAATGATGACCTGGTCTATTGAAATAATGTATCATTTATTCAACATTTAGTATCCATCTAAGTAAATTAAAATTAGACGAAATTGAGTCTAGCTGAGCTGAATCACCGGCATCGGATTACATGTTCAACGAGCTTGATACATTGGTTTACCCGGGCTGCGCTCGTTCTCATTTAAGTACTGTATTCCGAGTCGTCTCCCTTAAGGTTTCGTAACGGTTCTAGTTGCTCTCGCCCACATTAGTTGACTCATGCTGGACGGAGACCTCCGATGTTGGATATTATTCGGAGGTTGGGAACTACTATTCTTCGACGCGCTGCTGGTTCGTTTGCGCACTGATATTTTGTTTGGGTGGAAGAGTTATGGCCGTGAAGTGTATCCTGACGGACTCGTTTCTGAGTTTCCGTACTTACCAGAGTCACTATTATTTTTCGTAGTACTTGGCTGCGGAAGTTTGTCGTAGTCCTATAGATACAAATCTATTAATAGTTCAACCGAATGTATATATAGGCGTCACAGAAAGGTAAATGAGAGTCAAGATGGCAAGGGATTAAGCTGCGATGAAATTGTGCCCTCCGTGTCCGATGTGAATTTCCATCCCCTCTGCGGCGAGTTCTCGCAACCCAGCACAGACATCTGGCCCAGGTCTTGCTTGGTCGTCATATTGATTTATAATGGCAACGCAAAGGAGTTGCGTTCGTCGGACTGAAAGCGCTCGAAGCAGCGTCTGATAAGAGGATTCCGGGGGGGTGGAGCGTGAGTCGTGCTGGATCTTTAGAGTACGAAGGTTTGGGAGTAAATCGGATGGGAAGTCTGCGAGTGCCGAAAAGAAGCCGTCCAAAAGATATTTTCGAGCACATACAACTCAAGATACGTGAGGGAGGGCACAAGACGAAGACATCTATCCAATTCGCTATATTCCAAGGGGATGTATTCATCACCCGCGACCAACTTTTGGAGCGGCGGCAAGGAGCGCTCCAAAAATTGTGAAAATTCGGTGCAAGAGATGTCGCTGAACGGAAGGAAGAGTGTTTCCAGGGCAGGCAGTGAAAGATGACGAAGAATTTCATCGTCGCTACGGAGAATTTTGTGGTCCGTACTGAACGTCAAATAACGCAGACTGGGAAGAGCCAGTTTTTCCTGGGTGGCGAGGTCGGCATAAGTGGAGACATCACAGAAGCTGCATTTCCGCAAGTTTGGAGCAAGACGCAAAAGTGCGAGAGTTTGAGAGAGAGGAAAAGCCTCCATCTCTTCATTCTCGTCCCATAAAGCGCCGATTGTCAGTGTTTCGAGGCAAGAGAGAGACCCGACATCTGTCAAAAAGCCGTCAGGAAGTTCTTCCTCGTGTATTTCCAGATGTTTCAGCTGTTGGGCATACTGGGGAAGTATGGTGGAGTGGAAGCGCAGGCTTCCATGCAAGCTGATGGACAATGGGTAATTGCGCGCGCGCTGAAGCCATATTTCTGATATTTGGATACCCGGAGAATCGAGATGAATGGCGGCCCATAATATCGAAGTGGATAGGGCTATGTGGGTCCATGCGTGACACACGTTCAGGAGGAGCATCGGGGCAGTGTGAGCACTAGGCCTCGGAGGGTGAGGAATGCATTGGAGAAAGATTTCCGACGATATTTCGAGGGGAAGCCGTGCCACTGGATCCCGGACAGCGTTGAGCTGGATCTGAGCAGCACTTTGCTCCTTTCCAGCTGTTTTAGCACCTCCTTCTGCAGCTCTATGTCGGCCGAGAGTTTGGCGATGTGTGACTGAAGCCCTTCGACGGACATCATTATTACAAGGCTTTTGAAATAATAAATTTTAGGGAAGACATGCCGAAGTATAGTTAGTAGGGCAAGGCCAGCGAGAACATTTACTCACTCGCGAGTCGATACCAAAAAAATCTCGTCTAGAATTATCGCACAGTCCAGATAATCGCCAGTGATCAAGACCTTCTGTAGCAAAGATGAATGCAAGTAAAAGGTCGCCACAAAATTGAAATACCTGAGACTGCTGAGTTCAAGATCAGCTCGTCGAGCTCGAGACGAAAAGTTCACAAAGAGAGTTCTGTGTGACTCCATGTGACCATCGCCTTAACAGTTATTCGGCCCGATTCGGGAATACAACCTCTGAGAGTACAAGCTTCAAAAAAGCCAGTCAAAATGTTCGCATGTACTATCTGTCAGTGGTCCTAGATCTCATTCTCTCAGGCAGTGCTGAAAGATGAATTTCTGTTGGACGATTGCAGACTTATCAAGCGCGTTTATCTCGAGGTTGAAAACTGGCACTTGAAGTCTTAATATAAAATGGATCAGGAAAAACAGCTAGAATACCCAAGTCAAAGCAAAATATGCACAAAATTCATGACCGAGAGTTGAGCGTTAATTTGAATGCTGAAAAAGGCATGAACTTTATATATTCCGCTACTGTAGTTCGAGCGGGCCTCACAACATGAACAGAGCATCTCCACAGATATCTCGTACAC
Organism: Mycena leptocephala; assembly: GCA_029378395.1. Classification (NCBI taxonomy): domain Eukaryota; kingdom Fungi; phylum Basidiomycota; class Agaricomycetes; order Agaricales; family Mycenaceae; genus Mycena; species Mycena leptocephala. The sequence goes on from JARJLF010000291.1 coordinate 119,806, forward strand.
TGGCCGAGCCGCGCGATATAGTTGCTGAGGCTTCTCTTCCCTATGAACAAGTCAGCCTGCAGCTCGCACATGGTATCCGTTGGAGTACTCACTACGCGATCCGCTTCGGGCCCATTTCCCTGCTCCACCCTCAACCACCTGCCCCAGTCAACGTAGTCGATGCCCTGGGGCCTTGAATAATCCTCAGTGGGCCCATGATATTGATAATCCGGAAGAACATGTATGTTCGGCAGCTTGATATCGTTATGCACGATTCCGAAATTGAAAGCATAATAGCGGCTCAAATTCTCAACAGACTTGTAGAAGTTTTCCATAAAATCTTTGCACTGTTGTCGAGGGATATCACCGTTCGGATCCCGGTTCTCCGGGCCATTCTTGTTGACATATTTTTTCCAATCATTAGAAGCACGAAGAGAACCGCCCGGGATGAGGTGCATCACCATGAAAGCCTTCTTCAAGGACGACGTGAATTGCATTTCGCCCGCTGTACAAAGCTGTTTGATCTAAAGTTATTGGGAAATGTGTTGAGTAACATGGCTTTAGACTGATAATTATACGGTTCACCTTCTGCAGTCCCTCTATCTCGTCTTTAATCTGGTACAATGGGATCGAACCAGGGTTTCGAATAGTTTCAGCGATGACAGGACGGTCTGCGGGACATGGCCAGTCGTCCTTGACGTGATATACACAACCGTTCACCGCGTCCTTGGTGGGTACCAGTATATAAGATATCTGGCCAGAGGTCAAAAGTACTCCCAGAAGCTTAGTGAAGGTACTTGCTGTGCGAGTTACTAGAGGACTTGAGGGATCGTTGTATCTTTCAGGTAAAATCAAACTGCCGCTGCCTTCGCTAGCACCATCTTCCACAAACGGGCAGCCAGAAACTAAAACTTTGGCCAGGGCGTAAGTCATACTCAGAGAAATATTCAAGGGCGTACCATTCAGAGACGATGTGTTGAGAACTTGTTGTAGTTGATTATCTGGAAAAGGTGTTGCCCGTATGAGAGCTGCCATATACATGAAGGCAGCCCACAAAGCTGCAGTTCCGAGGGTGCGGTGCATATCAAGAGATCAATTTCTTGCAGTCCATTGAGAGGATACTGTCCTTTATATACTGGTGATACCAGGACCGAGGTTAAGAAACCCGACAGTCGAATACCGTTTCAACGCTACTATAGTCTGGCAGGGAACGAACAGATCTCTGTTCGACCCCACCGATTCTCGCGGCTGTAAATTGGGAAGAGGCCATGCGCGTTGGCTTCAATGCCTTTTACAGATTGGAAGGAGCACTTTAACAAATATGTTAGCCCCACCCCAAAGAAGTTGCTTCCTGGTGTAAGTCGGTGCTGCCGGTAGGGCCATGATGCATGAAGGTTGAATCTTGCGTCTAGCTATGACAAAGATCTTAGCCTCGCCGATATCCGTCACAAACATATGGGCCCCCGAGCACTGCCTTCTGCGCTTTCAAAATCCGATATCCACCGGCTGCGTGGTAGAGCCGGTTTGATATTGATACCTTTCCTCAGTCCTGGTAGCATCAGGAACCGTGAAGAATTCACCAAGCAATGTGGATACTTACTTGAAGCTTCAGCTTCAACGCGGTCAAGTCATCACGGGTCAAAATGACGTACAATGAAATTGCGAGGATACGAGTCGACCCTTGACGTCTTGACGATGACATTGACTCGTTAATTCTTGGTTCGAGGCTCGAAACCTGCCCAATCTTTCGCTGCATGATGCACTTGTATGCCTTGAAGTAAACCTATGGTGGGTCGACTATTCAAACCAGTCCCAGCCTCGAGATCAAGTGCGGGCATCCTATGTGGCATCGCGTGGTCCAGTGGACTCTGGAGGAACTCGTGTGGTCTGGTCTGGCCTATCTGGTGCTGCTCAAGAGCGTCTACCGGCTGTGCAGAAACGGCCTGCACAGAACAGACTCCGAGTCCGATTCGATTTGGGATTTGTACTCGCGGTTCCGATCATAACTCGGCGGAACCGCACTAGAAAGATTTCTGAGCGATCCAAAGAATTGGCTGACCTGCAAGGTACATTCCTGGGCGTCTACTAGCCCAGCCGGACGTTGAAACGGAGAAGGGTTGTAACCACGTGCTACCGACGCGTCCACACCAGTCAACAACGCGTCCACAATGATCACGCGTGCACAGCCTTCACTCGCTTGCAGGACCTCCTATTTCCCTTCGTCTTTCAAGTCCTTGCCAGTTTGCCCAAAGGCTTTGGAACTATGGCTACGGTTATATGGGTTGACAGCGACACGGACGACGACGATATCATCGAAATCGTCGAGACACCCACCCCACGCAAGCCCCTGGCAGGACCATCCTCGATCGTGAATACTCCAGGACGCAGGGACAACAAGAAACGACAGCGAGACCGATCCCTCGATTCCGATATCATAGTGGTGACGCCGAGGCCAGTGAAAATACACAAGGCGGGAAAACAACCCCAGGATGGCGACAAAGACGACGACCATGCCATCGCGCTGGCGCTGCAAAAGAAGTGGGAAGAGGAAGACGCCCTTGCGCAGAAACACGCTGCAGAGACTGAGGAGAAAAGTCTCCGGCTGATTGCGCGCCTCCAGGAGATGGACCAGAAAGTGGCGGAGAAGCGGCAGAAACTTGCGAAGCGCGAGGATGTGCCCGACGACGGCATTGTCTTTCGGGTTAAAATCGACGCCGAGGGGAATACAATCGAGGGCGACGATGACCCTGACAACGCTGCCCAGTTTGTTTCCCTTGAACTAGAAGCTCACCCCAATTGCTACAGTCTGGATATAGTCAAGCGTGACTTTGAGCAGCGCTGGCAATGGCCTCAAGGTCAAAACTGGTAAGTGCCGTCTTCATAAAACGGCTATCTGACCTTTTTTTTGTGCAGTCGAATGGTTCGTGAATGCAAAGCTCGAGGCGCGCTTCGAAGCGGCCAAAGAACTCCTCAACTCGCTTGGAATCGACGCCACTGAAAAAAATCTCTTTCACGGGACGGCTGCCACTAACATCCAGCCGATACTCCAGGTACGCGTGCCCTTTCTGAAATATAATCGCATGCTGACTACCTACCTTCGCGCCAGAACGGGTTTCTCATCCCCGGCGTCTCTCCTGGCGTCCAGATGGCCCACGGTGCGGCGTGCGGTGTCGGAATATACCTCGCGACGAGCCCCGCGACCTCGATGGGGTACACCATGGGCGCATCGCGGATGTTTATGTGTCGCGGTACGCTAACACTCAATTTTTCGCTGCCCCAGCTCACACCCTGCAGTTATAACCGGGCGAAGCACAAACTTGGGTGAGTAGTCAATCCCTTTCCCGCATGTACTATCCCACCGAGACGCCGCCCAGTTTGCCAGCAACGCCCGCAACCCCTCGGGCGGAACGGCTTCGAGTCGTGGTCGGGGCCTGGGGTGTACGTCGTCAAGTACGTCGATCTGGTCGTCCCCCGATACGTGAGTGTCAGTGCCCGAAAGACCCCTCTTAAATAACATGGCTTCCGCAGGTGGTGGAATTCGAGATGAACGCGGCGCTGCAGAACTACGGGATAGCAGCATTACTATTGGCGCCGCCTGCGGTTCCCGTGCCTGCTGTTGCTCCGCCTGTCCCAGCAATGCTCGGGGGCATGGGAGTATTTGGGGTGCCGCCTGCGCCTGTGGCTGGCCCCGCTGTGGTTGTCCCGCCTGCGTCCCGACGCAAGCGTGCGCCGGCGAAGCGGACTGCCAAACTTGAAGGCACGTCTTTTACTTCTTTGGCGACTCGGGTTTTAACATACCAATAGGCAAGGGTAAAGCGAAGGCGGAATTAGAGTAGTCCTTTATTAACGTATTATTTAACTGTTGTTTGTACCACGACATAATTGTCGTCTTATTGCGTTCACAATTGTGCGATTCTAAGCAGACCAGTTTCCGTTCCAGTCCCGATTGGGACGGCGATCAGGATTTCCTCAAGAAGAAATTTGGATTCCATTTTGTTCTATACAGGTATATAATCTACAGTAAGCCCGAAATATAAATATCGTGCAAGTATGTAAGTCGTTTTTTGCGAGTCTCACACGACGTTCTCGGAGCTGCAGGGGTTTGCGCCTCCACGTCTACATCAGGTGGCAATGCGATTCGTCCCTCCTCCAACGCCTCTTCGGGCACAATGGCACCCCCATCCTGAGGCTGCAGCGGCACCGCCTCCTTGCCGCCCAGCCACCTGACGACCCACCCGCGCTGGAAGTCCTCCGAGTCGACGAGCACGCCGCCGCGCAGCTTGATGCGCTGGCGGCTGTAGTACACCCATGCAAAGTCGAGGTAGAACGCCGTCTGGATGACACCAAATACAACGGCGATGGGATCGACCATGCTTTCGTACACGTAGCGGTAGACCCAGTTCGGGATGTACAGGGCGCGGTACAGGCCGAGCGTGAGCAGGTAGCGCGAGGTGATCACGGTGGGCACGGTGGTTTGCCGCAGAAGGATGAGCTGCGGGATGACGCAGAAGGATTCTAGAGCGATGGAGAAGGACCACAGGATCTGACGCGCCGCGTTAGACGAGCGGGTGTATACTATAGTCGTGTGCGTACCTCTCTCAGCGTAAAGTGATAATTGAAAATGAGGGAAATTAGGACAGAAAATGCGAGTACAATCCCTGTAGCCTGCCAGGCCATTCGGCTCTCGGATGTGGAGGGGTAGATCCAGCGCATGAGCAAGAGGACATAGAATGCGGATATGATGTAGACGGCTTTGAAAACGGAGTTGTACATCGAGATGAAGCGGTCAACGAGGTCGAGGTATCGTGTCACGAACACCAGCGCGTACATGGCCTGTGTGAGGAGAGAAATGCCTGCCAGACCGGTGTGAGCGACGTAGATGCCTATTGTGAGTGCTACTCGCCTTCGGCACTCTTATTCCGATGAATAGACCAGATGAGAATCCCTTTTGAAGACATGTGCGCCAAGTCACCCAGCAGACGAAAGATATTCATCGCGACCAAGTATGCGTTGTAGTCGTCGCAGAGGAGAGAGAGATGTCCACCTTTCGGGACCGTGGACGTGGGACCCAGTGTAGTCGTCGCGTACACAGCCCCTCCCGAGATGCCATAGTATAAGCGCGGAGAACCGATCCTCGTGGATCATCAATTGCGGGACGGGCTGTGGACCATGTACCAGACTCCAAGTAGTGCTTGCTAGAAGAGGGATGGAGGAAAGAGCGAAGTGGTGCAAGTTATTTTATCAGTCACGGTAAAAGTTCAGCGACTTTTTCCTGTAATTCTCCAGGTCCAGCACGCACTCCAAGACTCTAATTTACAGTACACTACTGGAAATCAAATTGGCTTCACCGTATAAATTGCGGTATTGCACGCTACATCTACCGTATCGACGATTTCACAGGACCATCCTTTGCAACTCGTTTATCGCCTGGTTCCGACCCCGACGTGGCTCTTATTCTCCAAGTCCCCCCAACAGCGGTCGGCGCAGGCTCATACGAAGCCGTCATGCCATTGATCGGGAAGTCGTTTGGGAAGTCGCTCGCTCTGCGCGAACCCATGAGGGCCACCGCCGTCGAATCTTGCTCCACGGCGTCGAGAGATCTCGCGGGTTTTCTTGAGATTCTGCCCCTGCAGTATCAGCTGGAGAAGACAGCCTGCCGCATCCGCGGGGTATGCGCACAAATATTCGGAGGGGACTCGGTCGCCGTGTCGCCTGGTACCGCGATATGTCGCACGTAGTTGGCGTAAGTCTTGATAGGCGGGGGGTCACCGGTCTGCCGCGCTGGCTCAGGGCCGATACACCGTTGGCGAGGAACGGCGCGACGTCGAAGGTGGTCGGCTGGCGGGCGACGGTGGCCAGGAAAGAAATGGTGTAGGGGGGTATACTGGCCCAGACGGGGGCCATCACCGGAATCGGGAGGTGCTGTTCTGCAGCACAATTTACCTGCACCACTCGTCCAGCTGCGGCACTCTGAAAACAAGCTCACTGGATTGCGGCTTGGTGGCGAGCAGCTCGGCGTTGCGCGTTTATCAGGTCGCGCCGTTCTTGCTCGCCCGATTCCTACTAATAGCCAAAGTTAATAAAATATATGGGATGATAAATGCGAAATCACCTCTTGAGGCGTGATCCTCCCTTGAGTATCAGCCAGCCCTCGTCCTGCGTCTACGTTAGGAAGAAAAAATCTAGGACTTGAATATATGCGCATCTCGACATCATCGGCGGCGTGCGCTTTGCTCCCTCCTTCAGTCATGGACATGTTCCGCTGCACATGTGTCAGCAAAGGTATCTATTGAACGGAGGAGGGCGAACCTCGACGTCCACGTCCATTGTGTCTGCGCCCGGGCGGCGCACCTGCTTCTGCGGTGGACTATAGTCTGTCCTGCGGAAGATGAGTGCGCGGGAAGTCAGTTGATCATTGCACATACCGCAGGCACGTCAATCCAGGTACGAGCGCGCTCTCATCCAATACCGCACTGGCAGCATGTGAAGCAGAATTTTGAAGGCCTCTTTTTTAACCGACTTGTCCCGCTCATAGGCTGTGCACAAACTTGACAACCAGATGGCTAATAGATAGACATCCAAGAAGTTGCATTCGCAAGAAAGAGGCCATTATTCGAAGAGTAGCGACTGGCAAGAGTCGCGTAAGAAGATTTGTAGTGCCAGTACAATGCCCTGAGATTAGCCAAGGAGTGGGAAGGGCTTGAGAGGGTACAGGCCGAATCCCGTTGGAGGATCCTTGAAGAAGCGTCCAAGTCTTGAGTGGACCTCGAATGTCGTGTCCAAGCCTTGAACTTGCCTTGAACGGACAGTTGGTGTCGTCGCGGCGTTCAAGCCTTGGTCACGGTCACACTTGTGACTACCTTGCCAATTGCCGAAGTCGGTTGTCGTTCGATATTTTGAGTGATGACCACCAGAGCCACGTCTTTCTTTCTTCCGGCCATCTTCTCCCTCAGTCGTATTCAATTTCTCAGTCCTTGTCTTGAATCCAAACGCAATGGATCTGCGTTCAGTTGACCTCGAGGAAATCTGTCTCGCATGAGAAAAGGCGAAATGTACTATGCCTTCACTCCTGACCTTATCGCAGACCGCAAGCGATGCACCGCCGCCTGTAGAGCTTTCAACAATGCTGGGGATCTTTCTCGCCGCGAACTTGCCCAGCTTTTCAAAAGTGAGACTACGCCAACTTGCAACTTGAACTGCCTGTCTGATCGTGGCCCATAGCATTCAGGCCGACAAGTCCCCGATGCCCGCACCTGCGTCCACGCCAGAAGAAGACCAGGACCTCTTAGCCAGTACGTCTGGTGTGAAAGTCCCATAAAGTTTGACTATGGACACAATGTCAAGTGAGTTAGTTGTTTCAAGTTAGAAAGTGCCTTATAATTATGACGGCAGGTTTGGGGACAATGTATTCGTCAATAGCAACAGCACATGGATCGATACTTGCCTCATAACTGTCGGCTCACGTACGCTCATCGGCCCAAACTGCTGCTTCTACTCCGGCACGCACCCTACAGATCCTGCAATCCGGAATGGCCTCAATGGCCCGGAGGCAGGTGCGCCAATCACCATCGGAGAGGACTGCTGGTTCGGAGGCAGCTGTATCGTGCTTCCAGGCGTAACCATCGGCCGCGGGGCGACGATTGGAGCAGGAAGCGTGGTAACGAAGGATGTACCGCCTTCTCGGTCGCCGTCGGGAACCCAGCCAGAGTCATCAAACAGATCGAGTCGTCGTGGAATCAGTCTTCCATAGTCAACCCTTGAGGAGACGACAACATGGTAAAAATACCACCGATGTAGACATTGCCAGTCATTGCAATGAATGTAATTTAACCGTTGACAATTTAGAATGCGGAATTTCTACCTACGCTTTCTCAGCAAACATAAAAGCCCCGTGCTTCTCATCCACAAACGCCCAAGTGACGCGACTCTTCCAGCCCTTCTCCTTCCACGCGTCCAGGTTCGCGGGGAACGGCCCAACCACATCCAGGAGCGTTTCATCGTGCGCCAGCGCCACAAAAACGTCCCCATTTACATCAAACGCGCCGACCGCCACGATTGACGCGCGCGCAGTTTTCGGGTCCACGTAGTACCCGTCGTCCGCGACGTCGAGCAGCGGCGTCATGCGCGCGGCCATGTCAAAGCGCCCTTCGGCATCGCGTGGGTGCGGGAAGTATGCGGGGGACACGGAGGACCGCGCGGAGGCTAGGAGCGCGCCCGGGCAAGGGGTATGCCGGTGCAGTGCTGCGGTGGGGCGGAGCATGCCTGCGTGTGGCATGAGTCGCCGCCGAGAAGTACGAAACTTTCAGGGCGACGCGCGCGAGACCACAGACGTGGCCCTCGAGATGCTGTTGACCGCCGCGTCAGGACTGACTAGGGTTGGAATGGGGCTGCAACACGCACACCCGGCACATCGAGCAAATAGAAACTTCCGTCGCCGAAAAAGTCGTGTGCCTTGAATCCGCCAATTTCGAGCTGTGAGGCGGCGTTGAAATCGATAGGCACTAGTTTGCGGCCACTGTTCCGATCCGAACCAGTCAACGGCGAATTTCGGTGATGATGATTTGAACTGCCTCACGCGAAGTCACTTCGAGGAGCGAGCTATTTGGATTCACCGGGTAGGTTTCTTGGACCATAGCCCGCCGAAAACAAGTCTGTCTCCGGAGGGAACTTGGACATGTCGCCTACACAATTGCTCGCCAAGGTAGCCTCCACAAGAAATTAAATCAACCCACCGATTGATCAATGTGCGCGTGGCTAACGAAACTCTCAGCTGCCGCGTCGATTATAATAATTGAACGAAGATGGTTACCTCCAAATGACCGCGCTAATACTCGCCAGATCGACACCATCCTCCACGAGTTGCTCGACAATGTCCTTGTTGACGGGCATCGCCATGTGCCCTGCTTTGACCGCGTCTGCGATGCGCGGCGCTGCGTTCTCCAGGTCCTTGCGCACGCCGACGTCAAACATTACCCGGCGCCCCGAGCCGGCGTGCGTAACGAGGAACGCAAAGACGGGCGCGCCGAAAGACTCGCGCCCCGCGGGGACGGGCTGGAAGAACATCTTTGCGGGGACGACCATGGTGCGAGGGTCGTCGACGACGTTAAACGCCCGGAGCGAGACGGTGGCGGAGGAGGCGGGGATGCCCAGTGAATGGAATGTTGGGGGCGAAGACATGGTAAGTCAAAGTGGATCCCAAATTCTTGTACACGTTCTTAAACAATATATAGCTACTTAGTCGTCAATTCGTCAGCCGCAGTTTTCTGTGCGAGTAAGCTTGCTTCGGCTTACGCCACTATGCCGGCCCGGCCTCGGATAAACGGGAACACTTCACCACAGTTGAGTTAACAATGCTCATAATTATCTTGTAAATTTTGAAGAACTGGAGATTTCGATGAATGAATGGGTGTCTAGAAGTCCTGCTGCAGAGACGTAACTTGAAGGAAGGCGGCAAAGAGAGGCTGGTTCCCAAAAAGGAAGTTCGGCTCTTCGTTCCGACTTTCCGTCTCCACCTGTTTAATCGCTGGATCCATAGACTATATGGGTCGCTTTCTCAGCAAACACAAAAGGCCCGTTCTTCTCATTCACAAAGGCTTCGCAGAAGTATGCTGTGTGTTACTAGGTGCAGTATTTTACAGGACATACTAGCCCCTCTGAACCAATTTCTTTTAGTTTTTAGCAGCTAGCTCAATTTTCGACATGCAAATAGGAAAGTGCAAGGAAACGGTCTTATGTTCAAACCGCTTCCAGTTGGTTTGCTCTACGTTGTCTTTAGATATGCAGAATTCGAATCTGGGGAGAGCCTGAGACGGTAGTTCAACCCGCAGCACTTCCCGCCTGTGTCCGGGGTATGGCAACTGTTGTGTGGGCACGGTTTTCTGCTTACTCATCAAATCATAGCTACAAGTATTTCTTCAGCCCGCTACAGCTACAAGACCGTCGCGTACACTAATGGAAATGAAACTTGGGTTCCATCTTAAAACTTGCAGATGAATGCTACGTCTATCGTGTCGACGAATAAATCTCAACAGCCTATCCTTTGCAACTCGTTTACTAGTTTCGCCTGGTTCCTCTTAGGATGGACGCAGGAGGGCTACGAGCTCAGGGTCAATACATCGTTAGCGAGGAGGGCGCGATGCCGAATGTGGTCGTTGGTGGCGAGCGGCTCGGCGTTGCGCGTTTTTCAGGTCGCGCTCGCCCGATTCGTAGCCAAAATTGATAGAAGTTATAGGACGATAAATGCACTCTTGAGGCGTGATCCTCCCTTGAGTATCAACCGGCTCGTCCTGCGTCTGCGCCAGCCAAAAAGAAATCGAGAGCCTGAATATAATATATGCGCACCTCGCTGCCAGTCGCTGGAAAACGACGGATGGACGCGTCAGTATTATTCTAGGTGCAAAGACGCGTAGATGAACGTCCCGAAGAGTCGACGACGACGACGGCGTATACTGTGAGCCCGGCGAATGTGCCCAGGGTCAGTTGGCGACTCGTGGAAAGCAGTGAAACAGGAACTCATTTTAATATTGTGTTGGGTTGTGGCGGGTAAATGTGCAATGAGAGAGAATGAGAGCAGAGCAAGGAGCAGAGAGAAAAAAAACAGAGAGAGCAGTATGAGAACGCGACGAGGGCAGTTATCACGGTGGAGAAGGAGCAGAGGAGCGCGCCGTCCCGATTCGGCCATAATTTGGCCCAAAGCTCGACTCTTCTTTCGCCAGACAGCGGGCCAACATCCGGTCCATTTGCGCCGAAGCGAACGATTCTGAAGCCTCCTTCTTGAATTTCTCAGTCGCGGCCATCCAGAGCCAAGAATTAGGATTGAAGGTAAGACCCAATACTTCTTCCTGCCGTATTTAACTGTAGAGGGAATCATGTATTCATCTAGAATGTGAACAGCGGGAATGCGGGCCTCTCATCGTTGTAACCTTTTATTATAACGAGGTTCGCGTACTTGGGAATGGCACTCGATCCCGTTCAAAGACGTGCCAGTAATCAGAACTAAAATCAACTGTTACTGCTTGTTTTTTCATCAGTCGAAGCCTACCATTTTAGCCCTTGATTTCCTAGGAGAATGCAGTGGCTACTTCGTCTGCGGTGGTGTTGAATGAGAACGTTGGGATGGCGGAAATTTTCAAGATTTAGTGTAGGAGGAGGGCTTCCGGCTTTGTGGTGGTTCGATAGCGGAAGAAAGAAACTTGATGTGGAGAACCCTAGACAAAATTGGCTGAATGCTGCTGAATGCCAGTCCTGAATTTCTATGACGACGGACAAGCGACGGATAGGATGGCCAGGCCTGGAGAAAATTGCAATAATTGGCTTTTGGTCTGGTAGGCGATATGGGAAGAAAAATCGTAGGAGGAAGTTGTTGAAAGCAAGCTGCAGTGGCGATGCCTTTTGTTTTGTTTGGACGCCTATGCTCTCCCGTAAGGCTCCAGCCATTTCCGTTTGTAAACGTTTTTAACCGTTTTTATTTCCATTTAGTTTGTCGCCGGTGGGCACAAACAGTTTGAAAAATGTTTGTAAACAGTTTAAACGGTTGTGAGAAAACAAGCACTTGCCACAGCTTTCTGGTTGGATCCTACCCATAAATTCTGTCCAGAAGAAGTGATGAGACTGTTCAAGGTCATACCATTAGTCCCAGAGTGAGGAACCGCTCACTTATGCAAGGGATCTTTGTCTTTGATGGTGGTCGGCTATCTCGGCAAACCATCGCGCCTGCTTCCCGCCGTCATCCCGCTTCATAACTACCTTGGTGTACCTCTTTGTTTACTGGCAACAGGAGTAGGGTCTTATTTGTGACTTTATTATGGCTAGACTACTTGATTTGATCCCTCCAGATAGGTCCAAAGAACCTGCCCGCAAAAATACCGTTTATAAACTGTCCTAAACGGTTTAAAAATGTTTAAATACCGTTCCGTTTAATTTGCCCGGGTCCGCAAACGAAAACTAAATGGTTGGAGCCTTTGTCCCAATATGTTACTCGAGAGACTGTCCGAGCCATATCTAAGTTGTGAAACTCGGCGCTGAGTTGCGGCAACGACGACGGACGTGGCAGGAGGAAAGGATGCCAAATAATGTTAGCCGGCGGCCCGGATAAGCGCCGTGCAAGGCCGGTCGCTTATACAACACTTATCATGACCTTATCATGCCGGCACCTTATAATGCTATTTTTACTTTTCCGACATGGAGCTAGGTACACTTTTTTTTTTTTTTGTATGGGGGTATGATCGCCTGCAATTCCCTTCTTCAGACATTCGCTGAGCGATTGGGACTCTGCCGTTCGTCTGGCGGCATTTAAATGCCTGTCGAGTCTCGGATCCCAGAGTGTACATCGCCTTGCAATCGCCTTGTTTCCCTGCACTGTGTCTGGGAGATTAATTCTGGTTCATATATAGCGGGATTCCAGCAGGACATCCGGTCAATGGGCCCCACTGTATAACCGTCATGGAATCGTTGAATGATTCCGAATGGACAGTCCGACGAGCAGCGGTTGATTGCCTTTCCAACCTTGGAGCACAAGGTACATGGAAATACGTTACGTCTCAGATAAACCAAAGGAATATGTATTCCGAAACTGATTTGTCGCGTCCTTACAGCAAAAAATCCGGGCGGTAATCCCCTTGATTCTGCAGTCATTGGTGAATGATTCTGACAAGGACATTCGTGAGGTTGCACTGAGATGGTGCTTCTATGCCGGAGCATAGGGTATGTACATTGCCATGCTTGTTCGCAGCTCGTATGGACCACTGATTTCAGTGCATATATAGCGGTATTTCAGCAGGAAATCCGGTCAAGAGCGTTTATGTCATGATTTGGCATTTACAAACCTTTTCAAACTTTTCCATGGCGGGTTTATTCCACACGCCAACGGGTTATTCCATAAACCCAAACCGCATCCTCCCGGATTCTTTCACAACTCTTGCGGTCATAACAACACAGGGCGGATTACTTCAATAACGCCGATCGGGTTATTCAATAACCCGAGTTTCCAATCATTGGAACATACAGGGATAAAAACCCCTGGACCACAGAACGTATAGGGACACGTCCCTGTGTCCTGATCGAAACCCCTACATATTCGAAACACACCCTGTGTGCTGACAGTTCGATCGATCAACTCCTAGATAGATACAATATATAAACTCTGTAGAATCTCATGTACTGTAGATTCTACCTCGTCTAATATCGAGTCTACCTTGGCTGGACAACGACGCAGATACTTCTCACAATAATCCTGTCTCTCTCTTCGCTCTATATTCTCATCTTCTCGAGGTCCACTCGAGTCTGGTGTTTAGGCGGTTACTATACCGCCTTTGGGTCATTCCAGATCCCCCCTACTATCGATATAAGCCGACTACCTCCTCCAGACGACGAGGTTATTCGACGCTATCTCCTAGTAGGGTATCGCGCTACTTTCTAACCGGGTTATTCGACAATCGTCCCGGCCGGGTTATTCCCTGTCACCCAACGTGTCATGATTTGGCATTTACAAACTCTTTTCAAACTTTTCCACGGCGGGTTTATTCCATACGCCAACGGGTTATTCCATAAACCCAAACCGCATTCTCCTGGATTCTTTCACAACCCTTGCGGTCATAACAACACAGGGCGGATTACTTCAATAACGCCGATTGGGTTATTCAATAACCCGAGTTTCCAACCATTGGAACGTACAGGGATAAAAACCCCTGGACCACAGAACGTATAGGGATACGTCCCTGTGTCCTGATCGAAACCCCTACATATTCAAAACACACCCTGTGTGCTGACAGTTCGATCGATCTACTCCTAGGTAAATACAATATATAAACCCTGTAGGATCTCATGTACTGTAGATTCTACCTCGTCTAATATCGAGTCTACCTTGGCTGGACAACGACACAGATAATTCTCACAATAATCCTGTCTCTCTCTTCGCTCTATATTCTCATCTCCTCGAGGTCCACTCGAGTCTGGTGTTTAGGCGGTTACTATACCGCCTTCGGGTCATTTCAGATTCCCCCTACTATCGATATAAGCCGACTACCTCCTCCAGACGACGAGGTTATTCGACGCTATCTCCTAGTAGGGTATCGCGCTACTTTCTAACCGGGTTATTCGACAATCGTCCCGGCCGGTTATTCCCTGTCACCCAACGTCTAGCCGACTTAGGGCTCGTCTTGACAGAAGGTAGAATCTACTCTACCCACCCTGACGACTGCGACTATGCCGAAGAAACTACGCGAACACCAACGATGTTACACGTGAATATCTATTTGCAAGAATCCGGAGGACAGGGAGAAATAGGACGGGTGATATCAAAGATCATCCCGGGTCTATTTCTCGTCATTATCACCGGGATGTTCGCGGCCTGGTACTCCCAGTTACCATTCCATCCCGAACGACGAAACGGAAGGCAACTTGGAATAAACCGCGGAGGACCTAATATATTGGAATCCCTTCGAAGAATCATACACGAACTCAGTTGCTGGCTTGCGCGTAAAACCAGACCACGAGCACAACCCATCTCCCTCAATGGACCACGCAGGAGACGTCCCACAAGGAGGCCTAACCTCCGGAGGGAACGTGAGCGGGCAACCGCTACCCGAAACGACGACGAATACGCGGATATGCCTCCGCTTATGGATGCTACGGCTACCGCGTTTATGGACGACCTCTTTGTCATGGACGCCGGGTCCAGGGCAACGTTTATCTCGCCAAATTTCCATGCGAGACTTCAAAACTTGAGGAACCCGGAGGGCCTGGGTATACCAGGGGAAATTATTCGCGACAATGGACAATCCGTGGATAAAGATTGAAACAGGGTGAGAAGGATTGAAAAAAAAGGAATACCCACGGCAGAGCCGCACTGATATCCGGAAATCCCACCACTTCTAATTCTCTATCTTGTAAAAATCATCAATCTTATCCCCGGCAATTCAACAGTTCGCACGGTTCAATTTCCTAGACCCTCAAATCGTACAGAAAACCCTCAGTTCTGAAGAACCCAGAAAACTCGAAGGAATAAAAACAGCATACGATTGGGAAGACCTATACAAGCAACGTATACAGATATGACAGACATGCGAATGTTCTGTCCGTGGCGAAAAAAACCAACCTTCCCTCATTCCTTCGCTTTCCCCTTTCCCTTTCGATCCGTCGACGACATGACCACATCTTCCTCCTGTTTCGCAAGTTCCAGGACCGAGGACAGATGCGCCAAGTATTGGGCGCGTTGTTCCGCTGTTTGGGACGCGAGGAATGAAGAAAGGCTCCGCGCTTCTCGAGACGCCGCTTTGGGAGTGAACTCGGGCGCCCGGAATACAGACGCAAAAGGAAGGGGGTCGACGTCCATGTTGTCGTTCGCAGGCACGGCGGGGACGGGCGAATGAGGCGCGTGAGAGGGAGGAGCCCGGCTCGAGGACGCCTGTTGAGAAGGCGGGAGGGCCAACTCGTCCTCTAAACCTATCACTGGCTCGTCAACGCGAGGATGAACAGGTGGAGGAGGAGGAGAACGAGCATGGTCTCGTTCGGCGTTCCTTGGTGAACGCGTTGAAGAACCACCTCCAGGTGGTGGGCGTTGCCGCGAAGACCCCGGTTGACCATGGGAGCGATTGGGACCGCCAGTGTGGCGACGGATAGAGCGCTCCATGTTCTGGACCGGGAGGAAGTCGTACAGAAACTACCGATAAGAACCGGCCCTTCGTGCTGAAAAAACGGTTAGAATGAAGAGACCCAATCGAAAGAACAACCGAGTACGCACACAACGCGTGTAGATCTTCCAAACGAGAGTCCGGGATCAACAACTGGTAGCGGCCTTCGCCCAGATGTTCCCAGAACTCGAAACGAAACCTGCCCAACACACGCCGATCCTGCTCGTTAAACGCGATTCGGAACACCGACCAGGGTTCACATTTCTCGTGCAGATGCCCGCAACGATAACAAGAAGAACGCGGCTTCTTTGGCTTGGGGGCGTTAGGATCTGTGTCGTCTGAGCAGAAATAACCCGGGCCACAATGCGAACACCGCGGGAGGAGTTGGCAAACGACGGCCCCAACCGCACGATGAGCCTCATGCGCGAAGACACGTGGAACCTCGGGTGAATCCGCCACCAATCTAGGTGCGGGCGGAGGCAAGACCCCCAAGGCTCGCGAATTGCGCACGGGAAGACGTATGGGTGGGATCCGACCAGGACTCGACGCGCGAGTGCGTTTGGAAACGGGAGACAACGATCGACGCGGTGGTGGCGTGGGGGGACGAGAGGAGCGACGTTGGGGGGAGAGCCGCACGAGGTGCAGCTTGAGGACTCTCCTCCTCCTCAGACTCTGGGCGAGAGCAACGCCACCGAGGTCGCAGCTTGAGGACTCTCCTCCCTCCTCAGACCAGGAACATAAATTGATCTCCATATATTATGTATCTCAAACACATAATAAACATGTTTCCCACCTATTATGGCCCGCATAGGGCCACATGGTTAATGTTATGGTTAGTGGTTGATGTTAGGGGTTAGTGGTTAGGTGTTAAGGTTAGTGGTTAGGTGTCTCGGTCCCAGGGGATATATATTTCTTTTGGTTAGGGTTTTGGTTAGGTTGGATATAGTTGGTTAGGGGTTTTTTGTTAGGGTTTGGAATACTACAAAACACTTAATAAGCATGTCTAAACAATTTCGAAGATCTAGGGCAGCTTGCCTGCCCTAGGTCTGGGTATTAGCAGTCCCAGGTAGGGTAAGGCTAGCCTTACCCTAGTTGGGAACCGAAATTTGTTTCTTATGGTCTCTTGGCTCAGTTGGTTATGCTGCCAAACTTCCCATCAATTTAGTTTCCTGGAGGTCTTTGGTTCAAACCCTCTTTTTGCCTCCTTTTATCTTTATTTAAATCTGCCATAATAACTCTGGCGAAACCCCGCGGACGTTTCTCGAAACGGATTTTCTTGAAGGAATGTTCGGGGGCGGGCTAAGAGGCGGGACCGGGATGAAATCCTCCTGGTCCCATCTGGGGCGCAGGGGCAGGGACAAGCGCGCAGGAGACGGGGGAGGAGGTACCGGCGAAGGTACACGCGAAGGAGGAGGGGTGGCAGTTACCACCGGCGTGGCTCCATCGAAATCTCGCCAATAGAGACCTTCCTCCCGGATGAACTCATCCAAATCGTACCCGGAGAGAGCATGGATGGAGAAAGTCACATCAGGATCCTCCAAATCGGGGGGTGACACGGTGGCCAACACCGGCGAGATTCTCGCCGAGGGACCATTCATCCCTACTTCCGCCAGGTCTACCATAATCAATCCACGAACGAAACTTGAAGAAACAAAAAAACTCACGATCGTAGAATTCTTCCATTCCTCGGAATCCAATCCAAGTTGGTTGGTCGTTGAAGTTTTCACCCTCCAAGTTCTCGCGAGGATCAAACCACCCATGGGGAAGAACCCGGATGGAACCGTTGGGGTTGAGATAGTTCACCCAGATGGGCGTGTCGCCCAGTTGTGCCAATCGTGCGCGACGTCGATTGAGGTCGAATTGGCGATACTCCGGAGTCCAGTCGGGACACATCGCTTCCAAGATCTCGTCGAGAAGGTCGCAGAAACGCTGCGAATAGGCGACCGACACGCCGACTTGGGACAACCAAAACAGTAGTTGCTCAAAGGCCAACTGTTCAAGTACAAGGTTAAACTGCATCCACAAACAAAAGAAACGATGCATCGCACCATTTTACGAAGCACCCCGCGAGCTTCACGCGCAGGATCCTCCTCCGCCAGCGATATGGCCGACAACAGGTCGTCTAGTCGGGCAGAGACTTCATACGCCATGTCATGGTTGTTGAACGTATCGTTCCTGGTGCGCGCACTCCAGATTATCACAAGAGGCATGTCGCAGGGGCCCAACACCTGGAAACGGAACCACGATGCGAGGATTTGAGAGACGAAGAGTTGATGCGCTGTTTCCGCATACGTCCAGGAGTGCGGAAAAGTCTCCGGGATACGACCAGGCAAACAGGGCCAGTACTCGCGATGGTGGCGAACAGGACAAACGTGAAAATCACGAAGGTGCGAGGTCCGCGAATGCAATAACCAATCCCAAAGCGCAAGATTATGCTGAGGCAGCGGGGGCAGGAAGACCGCTGTCGCTCGTATGGGTTCGTCTTGCACGCGAGTAATCACGTCGGCCGGGGGACTGGTGTAGGCACGAGTAGTCGGCGGATGGGCGGGATCCCAGCCGTATTCGCAGGATACGGCACCTGCCAGGGGTTCAAAACGAACTGCGACTGGTCGTCGAAAATGGAGACGATGTCCAGGTTCAAAGGAAGTGGAGGGAGACCAAAAGGTCTCGAGCGCGGGGGAGTAACGGTGTCAAAGTCGGAAAGGCGAAAGCCCAGACGAACGTGGGCGCGCGTGTATGGAGCAGAGCGAGGGGGAACCATGGTGGCAAGAAGAGAGAAGTTAGGAGAGGGGAAGACCCTGACCGGATTACAAAAGACAATCCGGTCAGGGGCGCAAAGAATCCGCAGCCCGAAACAGAAGAAGCCACCTTCAAAAAATGGAAGAAGCGTAAAGTGAAACCTTTACGCAATAATCCAAAAACGGAAGCAAATAGGGTTCTGATCGGAACGACGATCAGTTACCGAGAATGCTTCCGCACGGTGGCAATGCGAAGTGGCGATACCCGGGGATCAATAAAGTAAAAGGCCGATCACCAAGATCAAACAACACACGAAAACGTACAAAACGCCAAAAATTCTTAGGATAACCGAGTCTCTCGGGTCCTTCTACGGAAGGAGGAGGTGTTTCTACCAACCGGATTGTTCTTGGGTCGCTGGGACATCAACCTTGAAGAGGGGGGGTAATGTCATGATTTGGCATTTACAAACCTTTTCAAACTTTTCCATGGCAGGTTTATTCCACACGCCAACGGGTTATTCCATAAACCCAAACCGCATCCTCCTGGATTCTTTCACAACTCTTGCGGTCATAACAACACAGGGCGGATTACTTCAATAACGCCGATCGGGTTATTCAATAACCCGAGTTTCCAATCATTGGAACATACAGGGATAAAAACCCCTGGACCACAGAACGTATAGGGACACGTCCCTGTGTCCTGATCGAAACCCCTACATATTCGAAACACACCCTGTGTGCTGACAGTTCGATCGATCAACTCCTAGATAGATACAATATATAAACTCTGTAGAATCTCATGTACTGTAGATTCTACCTCGTCTAATATCGAGTCTACCTTGGCTGGACAACGACGCAGATACTTCTCACAATAATCCTGTCTCTCTCTTCACTCTATATTCTCATCTCCTCGAGGTCCACTCGAGTCTGGTGTTTAGGCGGTTACTATACCGCCTTTGGGTCATTCCAGATCCCCCCTACTATCGATATAAGCCGACTACCTCCTCCAGACGACGAGGTTATTCGACGCTATCTCCTAGTAGGGTATCGCGCTACTTTCTAACCGGGTTATTCGACAATCGTCCCGGCCGGGTTATTCCCTGTCACCCAACGTCTAGCCGACCTAGGGCTCGTCTTGACAGTTTAGTTCTTGCTCAGTGCGTTGATAAGGTAGTGAGGGAGCGCTAGGATAACTGGGGAGTATGGCGCTGTAGGGGGGTCTCATTATCAGACGCGGGTGAGGGGCCTTAGAGCACCATTAGTCATGATGTTGCACTGTCTGAACATTCTCGAAGAAATACATCCTGGTTGCAGAAGTTGGCTCAATTCGGCAGACTTCGGCCCGCTCCTGGGCACAGCCACTCGATGGTGCTGGAAAATGCCGAGAGAGTCTTGGTGCTGAAAAAAATCAATAAAGTTTAGATACCAAAGAAAGTTCAAAAAGTGTTATAGGAAAGTTTTTCTACTCATTCACTTTCCATATACATTTTGCTCCAAATCACATATATTGTGTCGAAATAGAGACATTGTACCCTGTTTTAATAAAGTACCACGTTGACCACCATATGTTTTACCCCTTCTGAATAAAGTACCACGTTGACCGCCATATTCCTACAATTCTCCACCCCACAACACTTTTTCTTTAGGTCATTACCTCAAGAACGCGCGCGCTTCTCGACATCCGAGCTTCGACCGCCCAATTAGGTCATCATGAATTCTTTTTCCACCTATTTTTCCTTGGACTGTCACCTTTTTCTTGGCTGACATGACCGATTCCTAGGATGATTATCCACCCCAAAACACTTGTTCTTGGCTCATTACCTGAAGAAGCTGGGTGTTAGCTTCGACCATCAATCGGGTCGGTGTGATTTTTTTTCTACCTATTTTTGCCTGGACTCTCGTATTTTGCTTGCCTAGTATGACATCTTCCTGGGATTCTTTTACACTCTACCTAAATTTTCTTTAGGTTAGGAAGAACGCACTGGCTTCTCGACCTCCGAGCTTCAAACCGCCAATCGGTTCAGTGTGAATTTCTTTTCTACCTATTTTTCCTTGGACTGTCGCCTTTTTCTTGGATGACATGACGTCTTCCTAGGACGATTGACCACCACACCACACGTCTTCCTAGGTAATTACCTGAAGAACTCGGGCGTCACTCAACATCCGAGCTTCGAGCCCTCAATCCGTTCAGTGTCAATATCTTTTCTACCTATTTTTCCTGGGACTCTCGCACTTAGATTGTCTAGTATGACCTCTTCCTGTGACCTTTCTCCACCCCACTACACTTCTTCCCAGGTCATTACCTGAAGAATTCGGGCGTTACTCGACATCCGAGCTTCGACCCTTCTTTCCGTTAAGTGTGAATTTATTTTCTATCTATTTTTCCTCGGACTCTCGCACTTGGATTTTCTAACATGACGTCTTCCTGTGACTTTTCTCCCCTCACCACATTTCTTTCTAGGTCATTACCTGAAGAACGCGAGGTTACTAGAAGTTCGACCTACTACCCGCCAATCGGGACAATAAGAAAGTATTGTTTTTCTATTTTTCCTTGCAGTGCCGCACTTTCCTTGGCTAACCTCCTTGGCCTACATGACGTCTGCATAGATTCCTTCCCCACCCCACCCTATTTTGGTCTAGGTCATTACCTCAAGAACGCTGGCGTTACCGGAACTTTGAGCTTCGAGCAATCAGTATGATTTCTTTTTCTATGTATGTTTCCTTGGACTCCCGCACGTTTCTTGGCTGAACTGATGTTCTTCGAGGCCGATGCTCCACCCTCCTCACTTAGAAGCTGAAAGATGCAGGTGTTTTTCTGCTCAAACAGATCAGTACTAGTGTGAACTCTTTCCTACCTATTTTTCCTTGGACTCTCGCCGTCTACTTAGTTGAAATGACCGCTTACTAGGATGATTCTAATCACGGCGACTTCAAGATTGGCCGTATTACCTCGCTCGTTCTACATTTCTGTGACAGGCACGCTCGGTTGCTGCTGGCTCTTTGCCTCGACTAATGTGTTCCGTTACTAGGTGATGAAGAAGCTCTAGCTGGACGACTTCCAACTCTTTCAGGTTTACTTACTTACACTTGCTGGTAGTGTTTTGCTTGGTCTGACGCGGGACAAAATCGTATCTTAGATTCTTTTCCTATTAATATATTCAACCGCATAAATCCTGCCAGTGACACGTAGAACACATGGCACACCTTTCGTCTTACAATGCCACTCCGAGACCATCTCAAATCTATCTTCAGTGGAAAGAAGAACACCTCACGGCCATCCACTCCAGTTGATGCACCTCCCTCGTCAGAGTCTGTGCTTCCCCTGCCGAGTTCTATCCAAGCCGATCCTCAGCCCGCTCTCTTTCCGACGCCGAGTGAAACGTCAGCTGGCATCGCTCCTGGCGCGATACCAGCCTATATATTTGCCGCTCTGTTGTGTACCACAAAATGGTGGCTATGTTGCCACAGGCACATAGACATAGCCACTGTTTTGTACATACAAACCGGACTTCAATACCTCTAGGGTAAGGAAATCTGCCTTAGGGCACACCAATAAATGGTTAGGGTAAGGAAATTGGCCTTAGGGTACACCAATAAGTGGTTAGAGTATAGAAATCTGCCTTAGGGTACACCAATGAGTGGTTAGAGTATCAAAATCTACCCTTTAGTTTCTTTAGCACAACCAACCCCTTAAAGAAAGCTAAATTTGACCCAAATCTGAAGAAAAGCCAGGTTGGCCCCAAAAAGCCAGGTTTGGCTGATTTCCCCTAGTTCTTTTCTTTAGCACAACCAACCCCTTAAAGAAAGCCAAATTTGACCTAAATCAGAAGAAAAGCCAGGTTGCCCCCAAAAAGCCAGGTATGACCTGATTTCCCCTGAAATCGAAAATTTTATGAAGAAAACATTGTTTTCAGCCAATTTGCCAAGAAATTTTGTTTCTTTAAGGCTGATATGGCCCTAAAGACACTATACCTGGCCCCAGGTTGAGGGATTAGATAGTTAGCTCATGCTTCCAGCGCAAAACAAGGATATCAGGCATGGTAGCGATGGCCGAACGAAGAGACAATATCGAGGAAACACTGTCAGCATGACCACGGGGGTACAGGGGCAGGGGTTTTGGGGGCGGGGGCGGTGGCCTTGGGGACCTTTGTGGCGACTTCGGTGGCCTTCTTCCAGCCCTTCTTCAATCCACTGAGAGCCATCTTACTTTTCTTCGGTCTGGAGATCAAGTCAATGTACCATACATTAGTCCAGAAGATAACATGTACTCAGTCTCGGTGGTCTGAGCAGACGGTTTGTGCTTGAGAGTATTCACTGTGTTCAGACCCCCTGTAGGCACACACTGTGTCTACCGGCGTAGACAACATGTAGACAAAGCCATTTGCCTACATATGCCTACAGCATGTAGACACTGTTGGTGTATGTGAGTCTACATTGGTCTATGTATGCCTACGTTGGTCCACAGCAGTAGACCAATGTAGACGAACATAGTGGGATGTAGACCCATGTGGTATATCAAATTTGCAGCCATGATGAGTGGGGGGACCAAGGTGTGTCTACGGCTGTGGACACACTTAGGCGAAGTATGTCTACGTGACGTAGGCTGACGTAGACGAACGTAGGCGAACGTAGGCAAGGCTGTGCCGATGTCCCTTTGCTTACGGCGATCGACGCACTTTGACCCATGTAGACCAACGTAGACGAACGTAGGCAAGGGTGTGCCTACAGGGGGTCTGAACGCAGTGATTGCTCTCGCTAGAAGTAACACCCGCAGCGTCGTTGATTTCGGTCCGAATTGCGGCCTAGATGGCTGGTGAGCACAAAACTTGAATTACGAGCTATAATTGACCTTAGGAACCTTGCCGGCCTTTTTCTTTTTCTTAAGAGCTTGTTTCTTCAAGAACTCTTGCATCGCCTCTTCCTCATCTGAAGCACTGTTAGCAGCATCGTCGTCAGAAGCCTCGTCACCGGGCTGGTAGCTCTCGTCTTCGCTAATGTCGTGGTCGGAGACAGGCTTGTATCGAGTTGACCCACCTTTGTCTCATCAGCCATTTACTCGCGATTTTCCTCGTGCCGACATTCACGAGATGATATTCTCGGACCTGCTTCACCTCCATGTGGTATGTTTGTGAACTTGTTGTGCTTTAATCACTGGTGTAGTTCAATGAAATACGGGGCAGTGCATATTTTTGAAGTGCTGAACCTGTGTGTACTGTGCTCCCTGGGACCTGTGTTT
Organism: Mycena leptocephala; assembly: GCA_029378395.1. Taxonomy (NCBI): domain Eukaryota; kingdom Fungi; phylum Basidiomycota; class Agaricomycetes; order Agaricales; family Mycenaceae; genus Mycena; species Mycena leptocephala. The sequence continues at coordinate 143,388 of JARJLF010000291.1, forward strand.
GTTTTCAGGCCCATGAATTGGACCTGTGTAATTTTTTCTTCACGTTCGGAACCTGTGTATATTTTTGAGACAGCTAGTGAGTGTATTTCAGCTCCCTTGGCCTACCTGTGTATGAAGAACACGAGATTCCCGAAGCAGTGTCGTTTAACACGAAAACATCTCAGGCTGTGTTCCAAATAATAAAGGTACTCTATTACAGCCATAATAATGTTACAGTATTACCCCCATACAGTTGTACGGGAGTACAATGAATCGGGACATTTTTTTTACGGGGTACGTAGTGACTCGGATTTATATCGATGAGATTCGAGTTGCGCGACGGAGTGGTCGGATGGAAGCGCTCTGCCGGACAGTCCCATGAGTTGAGTGCAAGTTGTGAGGGGTCAAAGAACACGAAGGGATAGTCACATATGATCTAGACGAAAGCACACAAGGAGCCCTGGTGTAGTTCCGTGCAGCAGTTTGCGAAGTCACGCTCGGCGACCGGCCCGGGTGCGGGGAAAAAGCAGACCTGACGAACACATTTTGCGTGAGTGGAGAATGATATGCTGGAGCACCGAGATCATACCGTCCCATTAAACTGAAACGGGCAGCAAATGCTCGTGACAGACCCAAATATCACGCCGTTTGTATTGCAAGTGCATGCAAAGTCCTCGCCGGTTTGTGCACTGATTTGTGTCGCTGCAAAGAGAACGACAGAGAGAGTCAAGACGCTGAATTGCATGGTGACTTTGCTGAGCTGAAGAGGAGGACCAGGGTATCTTATACTCTTTTCTTACTCTTTATAAAATTAAGCCTGTCCGTCGGAAGCCTTTTAAATTCCGCTTTTGGGACTTTTGGTCCAGTTCTTTGGACCGCATCAATCAGCTGTTCAGCCCAAACTCTAAGCGCCCAGCAGGCTCCCGAAGATCCTCCGAGCGCCCTCAGCCTGTTGGATTGGTAGCGCCCGACGGAGCGCCCAGAAAAACCGACTAATTCCCGCCGAAGCCTCGGCAACACGCAGGAAGCACCCGACAACCTGACAAAATAGCACGCCAGGGTGTGCACATGTGACCACCGCGACGCGCCGTCCACACCAAGAACAGGCAAACAAAAGATCAACAGGTGCTGGAATTAACATGAGTAAAGATTTCAATGAGCTTTCGATTCGAGGACAGATGACGCCTGTGAAGCAGTCCAAATTTCAACGCAGGAAAGTCGGAGACAAACTAGACTCATTTCAACGTACAACTATTTGTTCAGAGATATGCCCCCTGTGTGAAGTTGATACAATTGTCTGTGTGCGTGTTTGGACGAAAATTGTTGCCGGAAACGGCCTGCAATCCTATTCTGAAAAGGATATGATTGATGCCATCCTCTTTTTTGAGCAGTTTTCGAGCCGCTGAAAGATGAAACCGATGCTGGGGCCAGTGTATATTCAGCCTCGGAAAGCAGAAAGACCCGTAGTTCGCGACGCAGAGAGAAGACCACAGGCACACTATTTACGGACAAGAAGTGCTGCTCCAGCGGCTATAAACATAATCCATACGTCACTACTAGCGCCATGCTAACCCACAGGCCGTAGACGGATGCCGCAACCGCGAGCCTCGGAGATGAATTGGGTTTGTTCGTTGCCCCGCTTGGAGCAGCAGTCGACACAACGTCGATAACAAACGACGGCAGAGCCGATGATACGGTTATCGTCTCTGCCTTGCTGCCAGCCATATCCGAACAAACGGCACCGGCACCACCATTCTTCGGGAGGTCGCAATCGAACCCGGCTACGACGGTAAAGCCGTCACCCGTTGCTGAAAACGTAAAGCCCGCATGGTCTGCGCCAGCAACCATTGTCGCTAGAGATTCACAATGCATGCCTGTGAGTCGACGGCAATATTACGGCGAAGGTTCCCCCACCTGTGAAGGGTATGGTGCTCGTTCCATCTATTTCAGTCTGTTCGATGCCATACGTCGTATGTCCTTGGGAGTCAACGCCCAAGACAACAGCATTGGGAATGCCGCTCTGCGAGGGAAAGACTGCAGGGAGTGTCACTTGCGCCGGGAGGGCAGCGGCGGCTGTCCAGGGTTTGTAAGTGTAAATGTCTGTTTCGGAAGGAGAACATCGGAAAGCTGACATCGGGGATGACAGCGACCAGCGCCAGCGCGAGCATTTGAAAAACAAAGCGAACCATTGCAGAAATAAGATTGAGGCGAAGAAGAGGAAATAGTTCACATTTCGTGAAGTTTGTCCTTTTATAGCTCACGCACGGCATGACACTCACGCCGTCACTCTGGAGGCCCCGCATCACAACTTCAAGATCGCGAATCGCGATGCGAAATGAGGCATTTCCTGTACACTTAAATACTTCCTGGGCCCCGGCGTTCCGCGGGACCGTGCCGTGTAATTCTACCTACCTACCTACCGTGCAGTACGTGCGTGAGTTTCCTGCTGTATGTTCAATGGTGTCTCTGAAATTTTTCAGGAGCGTGAAATCTCTGTTCAGTATCTGCGGACCTGCGATCAAGTCGGACAGAGTTTGAAGCTTCCCTATCGTACCTCGTCGGAACTCAATTCAGTCCAGACACGGCAAAATCAATACCGGATTGTCGGTCTGTCAACGAAAGCTGATGCTTGTACGACGATCAGGAGGAAAATCAGTACATCCCGCGCCACCAAAGTTCGTATGTAAGTCCTACAGCTTCTCTGATTTTGGTGGCAGATCGCTTTGATGCGAGCGAGACCGACGGAGGACAGATTTGATCCAAGTGGCTCGGCTCCTCGATTTCTCTGAATTGAACAAGGCTCAGTTCTGAGTCAAGCCTCCTAGCGCCGGCTGCTTTGCAGGTAGCGTACGAAACCCGTTCAACCCGTTCACCACGTCTCACTTCATGTACATCCGCCTGAGGGCATTGATGGGGCAGAACTGGTTGGAGGCTGCCGATGACCATCCACAAAGGCTTCGCAGAGGTATACTGTGTGTTAGTATCTAATATTCTTTACAGGACATACTAGCCCCTCTGAACCAATTTCTTTTAGTTTTTAGCTCAAGTTTCGACATACAAATAGGAAGGCGCAAGGAAACGGTCTTACTAGTATGTTCAAACCGCTTCCAGTTGGTTTGCTCGACGTCGTCTTTAGATGTGCAGAATTCGAATCTGGGAAAACAAGATTAACCGGTCGAGAGAGCCTGAGACGGTAGTTCAACCCGCAGCACTTCCCCGCCCGGGGTATGGCAATTGCTGGGCTAGTTTTTTCCCACTCTGGGAAGAGATAGAGTCGGAAGCGACGGTGCGAACTTTACATGACACTTCGGACCGCCCCCAATTGTCCCACCCGAACCCCCAGCACGCCGCACTCGCAAGCAGTCATTACAATGCAGCCATTGGCCCTCCGCAGTGGGTTAAGATTTCATCTTTTCAGATTCACGTTTCCTAACGTCATTTTCTAGCGCGACATTGATATTAGTGCAATCACAAGATGTTCGATTTGGATTCAACCTCGGCTCGACTCACTGCTGGGATATCTCTTCATATATGACCCACTGTTCTTTCTGATCCCCACCAGGGTCCAGTGTCATTGCAAAAAGCGAACCAACCTTGAGCAGGTTGCGCCTCTAAGTCTATGAATCTGACAATTGTCTAAACGGCTGATTTTCATGCAAATCAATGAATATTTCCTCACCGCATCTCGATACTTTCCCTAGCACGCCTGTCTCTCGAGCTTCGCTTCCCAGTTTCAGAATCGTAGGCTCGGTCCGAGGTGCACTAACGTGGACGAAACAACTATTCAGCCCTGTAATGGGCGACCGCCTAACCGTCCAACAGTTTACTTGGTTCAAATAAGGATAATTATCTCCTCATAGACGATGATGTCCTGACTCGTTTGTAGCGTACCGACAACCGACCAACACCAACCAAGCCCTCAGCGAGCTACCTTAATCCTAAAAGACACACAGCGACAGGCATCAGCTAGCTAGACGCGTCCGGAGGCTCTAAGCCCGGAGAGCTAGTGTTTGGACCATCCGGCGTGTCGTACAATACAGCTCAACTTGGAAAAGGTCCTCGGAGTGCAGAATGTATAAAAGGCCAGCATGAATTGGCGGTCGATATCGAACATCTTATTGTTCGTTCTTGCTCTCTGGTTGTCCATACCAATGCATGTTCTCTACTTGCTCGGCGCGCTGCTTCCTTCGTTGGTTTTTGCATTCCCACCTGCGGCGGGATTTGCACGGACCCCGCAGCAGGGAGAGGGGCATACGCTGCATCCGACGCGACATCCTAAAGATAATCCGTCCGACTTGGTCCACCTCAAGGCGGCGATATTGGATCAGCAGCTCCACTATGAGGAAGACCAAGGCAAATCAACATATCCTTTTTCCCGCACGTTTATCTGACATTCCCCCAGCCGTCGGGACGGTGACTATCCCGGTTGCCAAATACCCTCTCGTTTCACTCGATAAATCCGATCTTGCGTCCGCGACCTGCAACTATGCTAGTGATACCATGATCGTGTCATTCAAGGATGAAGAATCATACACCGTTGCCTCCGCAGACTGGGCCACATACCCCGAAGGATTCGTTGTGATCTCATACATCCCCGGCTGCGGCAAAGGCGTCGACACTCTGGAGCGTAGCTTTCATTTGGTCTTGACCATTCAGTTGCGCCGCGATGAGCGACAAATCGTGTGCAAGATCTCTCCCGTCGAGCTCACAGATATTGCGCACCCCGACCACGACATTCACATGCGCGCCGAGCGATTCACCGAGCCTTCTGGGAAGCATGCCTTTTATGACGTTGCGCCGACGAAACGAGGCTTGAACGGCCAAGATCGAGAATCCGAGGAACTAAAGAGCGAAGAAAAGTTCAAAGCGGCGATTAGGGGTTCGGTCGTGAGCTATAAGAACTCATTCCTACAGAAAGGCGTCTTATGGAAATATACAGCTAAGCTACGCACCGCTACACAAGACATGTTAGTCCCGGATTGTGAATTTTGGGTCATTATTAATCGCCATTTAACAGCCAATTCCAATCCTGGCTCCTTCGAATTTGACACGTCGAAGGGTAGGAAGGAAGGAACATCATATACTTTGGTGTCTGCAAAAGATGTGACGGTAACCGAAACGAGAGGAAAGCTGATGGGCTATATTGAAGGAGTCGGTCTGCTTTGCGGGGACTGTTATGCCCGGTCCAAAAAAATCGGATACGTGGTCGACAAGAAGGTCAATGTGGCGAATAAGCAGATCACGTCCGGAGACGTCGCCATGAACGGCGGTGTTGACGTGAGGGCAACACTCCAAATTAAAGGAAAAGGTATGAGTCGTTTATATTCAACATCGACATAAAATTGAATGTCGGGCACAGTATCTGTTTCCGGGGTGCTCGAGAAAGAGTTTGTGGTAGGAGTCCCCGGTATATCCATTACGATTCCGGGGATCTTATTCATAGGCCCTGCATTCCTGTTCAGTCTCGGACTGGAGGGGAAGACGACTCTAGAGGGCTCACTAAGCATCGGATTCGAATGCAATTTCGCTGCAATCTCTGCGAAATTGAGCCCCAAGGAGGGTCAGCCATCCTCAGCCGATACCAATTCCGTGACGCCAAAATGCAAGTTAATCGGTGACCGCGAAATCACCAACTTGGCGTTCACTGCGTCGGCATACGCCACGGCGGGCATAGGATTGAAATTCCAACTCTTCGGTTCAGACAAACTTAACGCCGAGGTGTCACTAAAGATCAAGCTCGCATTCGAATTACTAGTGACTTCCCAAGACGGCTGTGTGAAGGCAAAGGGATCGAAGCCGGGGTCGGACGTCAAGGTCGCTCTTGATGTAAACGCTTACGTTTATGCGGAAGGAAAATATGGGCGAAGCACTGGTCAATACAACCTCGTCTCCGGCGGGTTGTCGCTTTATGAGAACTGCGATGAGTCAGGATTTTGCCAGATTTTCAAATTGATTTGCTTACCAGAAATGTGTTGCAGCTGGCTGGGAGTTCATTTTACACATCCTTTCACGAAGGCACCCGATCCAAAGACTCTAACTGGGAACCCTTACGTGGATATAGCGCCCATCGGCAGGCGGCAGATGGAGGAATCCACCAGTTCTGAAGGGGACAGACACCGACCACTGAACCTGGGTCCAGCGATGGTGCTGCTCCGCCTCAGACGGCTGAATCCAGCGCGGACGGCGGGGCGGCCACCCCTTCAGGAGACCCTGCTGTAGACCCTCCGCCTTCTGATCCCAGCCCACAAGAAGGGTCGGACGTGGATGCCACGGGTGGAACTGCACCGGCCACCCCCGAAGGGGCTGAACCTGCTGGAGGAGAGGCGCAGCCATCTGCCGGTGAGGATGCTGTTCCGGATAGTGCGCCTTCTGAAGGAGAGTCGCCATCCAACGGCGCCGGCTCCTTGGATGACAGTTTCCCTGCGACGCCGCCGGGGGGTGAATCTCAATCCCCGGACTCGGACGTGGGCGGCTCGGATACTGGTAAGTCGAGATGGTTCTACGACGGGCGGTGGGAATGGAGGATGGACACTGAAGAGGAGGGGGATGAGAATGAGAATGAGAATGGGGGCGGGGACGAGAACGAGGGCGAGAGCGACGAAGACAAAGACGAGGAACATGATTCCGGTATCCCTGCCTCGATGCTTTGGTCTGCATCCGAGGCCAATGGAAACGCGAAACTTGCCGTGACCATCTCCTCCACAGGCCACTGGTGTTACACCCGATGACGACAGGCAGGCCTTCCACACCGGGATTAGCACCGACCCCGTGCTAATCTATCTCGACGAACCCAGCAGAGACAGATGAGTGCGGATTTCGACCTCAAGTCTACCGGTGTGGGGCACATACAGATGGTTGATTTTGGCAGCCTACCAATTGGGTCTGGAGCCGCGATGTGAGTTTTCCATTCAGAAAGCTGGTGAGGGGCGTTGATATTTATGCGTATCACAGCGCATTTGTTTCTCAATCCAGCCGAGTCTTTGCCGTTTCGGACGCGAACAGTGCATACAACACCGCCGCGTGTCAATCAGCAGACGGGACGTGGTCGCCGCTATATCTCTTGGTCGATGGGAAGGACCTGGATGCATTGGAGGAGCGAGAGCCGGGATCCGGCTGTGTTGCCGTGGAATTGCAGCTTGGGTAATTTTCCTGCCCTTGCTTCTGCTGCGGCGGGCGTGGCGGACTGTATCGAATTCTCTTGACGATCATGCAATTATTTTACCTTGCAATATAATGACCATTGTGTTGCAACAACGGGCGCAACGCGCACTAAAGTCGTACCTTGAATCAAAAGCTTGGGCGTCCTTCTGGTGCAGACTCGGAGTGGCCATCACTCGTAAAAGCTCCGAACTTGGGCTCAGACGTCAATCTGAGCTAACCCGGACGGGCTGGGTGAAGTCGTCAGAGAGAACGAAAAAGAACCGGTATTTTCCAGCTCTTTTCGTATATTCTTCGCTGTTCACAACTTTTTGCCTGGACTGATCGGTGGTAGCGGTTTGAACGCGGGTATATATCACGTACAGCTCTTGCTCTTTCCTTCCACTTCCCCAGGCAAAATTTCAGGCTTGACTCTGCTCCGTATGCTGCAATCTTCCATCTTTTTGAGGCTCTTATACTCGTCTGTCTGAGGCTCTTGTCCGCCTCTACACCATAAAGTTCTCCAAGAGTCCGATCGCAACGCGTCGTCTCAACGGCTTAACCTAGGGTCGTGTGGTACCTTTCTTCGAGCCGATGTTCCTTTGAGCTCTAAACGATCTAAACCCCTTCTGGCCTGGGTTTCTTGCCTGAAATTTTCCCCCGGATCCCGACAGTCGTGAGTGTTTTTCGCGGCATTCTCACGGATTCTCACCACTCGACATGCAAATCGCCACCTCCTTTCATTCACACTCTGAGCCTGAGTCCACGACGGCGGGTCTCCATCTGCGCGCTTGCTGCTTGCCAGGGAGTTGTGCTGCCGGCGTCCTCACCTTTTTTTTCTTAAACGAAAGACCCAAGAAAGACCTCAATACGGTCCCATGCACGTCGTACCCACGCTACCGAAGTCGTACTTCAACGCACACGTCGTCGCAGGTCGTCGCACCGACTGATACGCGTTTGTTATTCAATTTGCGGATCAAATATTCAGCCTCCTTGCGGGGGTGGCTGTGCAATTGAAGGTCTTTGTCAAGCTCTTTGGAATACAAATTCGCCGAGCTCGCTACCCGTACATCCAACTACCACAACACCCTTCCACCATGGCCTACACAATCTCCCTCCTCATCAATGGCAAAGAGAAGACCTCCACCAGCACTTTTCCGGTCGAGTCGCCTGTCTCTCACACAACCCTCTGGTCTTGCTCGTCCGCCTCCTCGGACGACGTCGATGCCGCTCTCGCCGCCGCTAGCGCTGTCTTTCCCGCCTGGTCCAAGACCAAACCTGGGGAGCGCCGAACCATCTTACTCAAGGCCGCGGATCTTCTCGAGCAGCGCGCCGAAGAGCTCAAGCTACACTTGCAGCAAGAGACGGGCGCGACTGAAGCGTTCGCCAGCTTCAATATCGCGACGACGGCCGAGTTGTTTCGCGATACTGCGGGCAGATGCAGCACCATCGCGGGCAGCATCCCGGTATGCCAAGAGGAGGGTACGAGTGCGTTGATACTCAAGGAGCCGTACGGCGTTGTCCTCGCTATTGCACCATGGTATGTCCGCGAGAATCGGTCAACTATTCTATTGATCATTCAATTCTATGCAGGAACGCGCCATACATCCTCGGCGTCCGGTCCGTGATGTATCCCCTCGCCGCAGGTAACACCTGTGTGCTGAAGGGCTCTGAGCTCAGCCCGCGCTGCTTCGAGCACATCGGCCGCATCTTCACCGACGCGGGGCTCCCGGCCGGCGCACTCAATATCCTCTACACCGCGCGCGCCGACTCGCCCGCGATCACGACGCAGCTCATCAACGCGCGCGCGATCAAGAAGATCAACTTCACGGGCAGCACCGCCGTCGGGTCCATCATCGCCGCCGCCGCGGGGCGCGCGCTCAAGCCGTGTCTCATGGAGCTCGGCGGCAAGGCCGCGGCGATCGTGCTCGACGACGCGGACCTCGAGCTCGCGGCGCTGCAGTGCACGCTCGGCGCGTTCCTCCACTCGGGCCAGATCTGCATGAGCACGGAGCACATCCTCGTGCACGCGGACGTGATCGACAAGTTCCGCCCCGCGCTGCAGAGGGCCGTCGCGGGGTTCGCGCCGAAGGACGGGCCGGCGTGCGTGCTTGTGCAGGGGCAGGGCGTGGCGCGGAATAGGGCGCTGGTGGCGGATGCGCTGGGCAAGGGCGCGACGCTGCTCCACGGCGACCACACGGCGGAGGAGCCGCACCCCGAGACGGGCGAGCCGAGCGCGACGCGCCTGCGCCCCATTGTGGTGGAGGGTGTGACGCCGGAGATGGCGCTGTACCGCGACGAGAGCTTTGGGCCGAGCGTCAGCTTGATTGCGGTCAAGAGCGAAGAGGAGGCGATTGCGATTGCGAACGACAGCGACTATGGGCTGAATGGCGCGGTGTTTACGCGCGATCTTGCGAGGGGGCTGAGGGTGGCGAGGAAGATGGAGTGTGGGTGAGTTGTCTCGCGAATACAGTCCTTCGATGGAGAGATTGACGGTCCTTCGCAGCTCGGTGCACATTAACGCCATGAGCGTGCATGATGAGGCCTACCTCCCGCATGGAGGCACGAAGAACAGCGGCTGGGGCCGCTTCAATGGGCAGTGGGGAATCGAAGAGTTTCTGCGCATCAAGACAGTTACGTTCAAGGAATAAGCGCTTATGTAGGAAGCCGAAGTGTGTAACGATTTGCACAAGTGTACAATTAACCTCAAACCATCTGGATTTCTTTTTCGCGTGCTAGGCGTGCTTTGGCAAGGCAGATTGACTTGAGAACATCAAGATAGAAGGATACCGATCGCAGGCTACCACTGCTTGTGGAGCGTGGTCCCGGGAAATTTCTTCGCCCATGCGTACGCGGCGACGCGCTAAAATGACGCGCTAAAATGATCTCAGAACAGGCTTGTGTTCCTTAGGTTCTCATAAACCTGGCGAGAGGTACGATCAAAGCATAAAAGACCTCTGGGCATGGGTCCAGCCAAAATCAGTGGCATTGACAGTGCAACCGTCTCTTCTTCATTCAGTTTGCATCTTCTTTTCTCACCAAGATAAATTTAAACGGGTCCTTATCTAAAGCACCGATATTACAGACCTCACAAGGACCCCCACCCCCACCCCCCCAAATTTCTTCCTCGGCTACTCAACACAGGAAACCGTCGACCGAAATTTGAAGTCGCAGTCCGACGTACACCGCTGAAACTCCCTTGCAGGCCACCGGTACCAGCCACAGATGCTCGCCAACCTCGAAGCAGATCGCGCGCGTGTTGGAGATCTTGAGTCACAAATCTTGCATCTTGAGCGATCCCTTTCTGCATTGCGGGAAGAGAAAATTTTGGTGCAGGAACGGCTCGCTTCCTACAAATACCCAGTCTTAGAATTACCAAGCGAAATCGTATCCGAAATCTTCATGCACTTTCTCCCAGACTATCCTCTATTTCCTCCACTTACCGGCCTTCTCTCGCCCACTCTTCTAACACACATTTGTCGCAGATGGCGAGAAATAGCATTGGGCACCCCCGCGCTCTGGAGCACCATAAAATCATATCACGATGACCGTGACATTTCCCTGGACATGCACCATATAAAAACCTGGCTGAACAGGTCCCGTTGTTGTCCGCTCTCTCTTCAATTCGGTAGAGGTGATCCTCGATTGGACATAACTCAAGTCCTTAAAACAGTGGTTCCTCACCGTGCACGCTGGGAGCACCTGGACTGTTACCTTCCTCCATCCCATATCCCTATCATTGATGGTCCAATGCCTCTACTGCGATTCCTAGCTCTATTCCTTCTTAATTCCCCTGTTGTTGCGATCGAGCTGAGGGCTTTGCATTCCGCGAGGTTCCTCTGTTACGCACCGTCGTTCTTAATGGTGCTGCTGCTTTGGGCGTCATCTTACCGTGGGCGCAATTGACATCCCTAACTTTGCTCCACGTATACCCGCGCGTCTGTGTTCCAATCTTGCAGCAGACATCAAACTTGGTTCGTTGCGCGCTAGTTTTGTTCGACAGTCACGGTGATGGTCAACCTGGGCCTGATATCGCGCTTCCATACTTGGAATCGTTGACCGTTGACCTAGCTGGTGGCCTGATAACAAACCTTCTCGGAACGTTCATCCTCCCTGCTCTCCGAAGTCTCGAAATCCCGGAGGAATTCCTTGAATCCAATCCCGTCGCCTCGCTCTCTGGATCGTATCAAAATCCGGCTGCAAGCTAGAGGAAGTGCACATCACTGGCCGGTGCTCGCTGCCGCAGGACTCATACCGCCAGGCATTTCCCTCGATTCGCAATTTTCCTTCGATGGCGAAAACGATTCGAGCGATTCTTTCTCGGACATTGAGGACAACTCCAACTCTCAATAACACCATTTCTGAACGTGCGTTTATCGTTCGTTGTTTGATTTGTGTTCACTTTTATCATATTAGCAACTTTATATGCTTCCAATATGCATTCTAATTTTTTTTTCTTGCGGCCCTCGTCCATCTGTTCGGAATTTCGTGGGGTCACGACGTTGCCGCTGAATTGAAGACCGGAATTTATTTTGTTTGGTGTTTGAAGGTTGTGGCCAATTCAATATATGTAACATCGAACTTTTACCTGAATTCAACCTGAATTGCTTTATCATACGTGGCTTTTGAATGGCCCAACAATCATAGGTAAACCGGGAGATTTGCCTAGACAAAGAAAAGCGTCTGAGGATTTGGAGAAAAGTTGAGGCCGAACCCCGGCCACCATGTATCCACATCGTGTTCGGAATTTTGCAGTTCCAACCTCCTTAGACTCTTGTAACTAGCTGTATTGTCTATATTCGTTTCAGTCGAGGTACTGTAAAATATAAAAGCTCTTTTCTTCATTTTCTTTAGAGACATTTCACCATCGTTCAAGCCAGGGGACGAGGGCACACTTTCTTAATCCAGACCATGGCACGGAAGACGGACAATTTCTTTAAATCACTCGCTCAAATTGTGCATCTACGTCTATACCTCCAACTAGGTATTGAAGCCAGCAACTTCAAGCAAAGGGTTGGTGTGATAGTAATGATTAGAGACGAAAAGCGACTGATAGAAACCCCCGGCTCTTGAAAGAATGGACGGGACGCGGGCCTGATGCACCCACACGCTCGTATACGGGAAAAACACAACGGCATCACGCTCGCGCCCAGCACCCGATACCCCTGCTTCACCTCTAGTATCCCCGCTCCTGTCCCCCCCTAAGCAAATTCGCGCGTGAACACCGTGTGGTCGGGTACTACGCTCGGGCTCGCCTCGTGCGCGACTTTCACCTTGACCTCTGGGAGCGAGCTCTACTCCTCGTTGTACTAGTAGCGCAAGCGAGGATCCCGGGCGGCGCCTCACCGTCCTTAGGCTTCTTCAATGGGATGATCGCGCGGTCGGAGAGGGACGCCCCGGAGCTCGAGCATCGCTACCTACGGCATCGCCCGCGTACACAAAGAGTGCTTGCGAGACCCCACGTCGGGCAGGGCGATGACGGTGGTGTTGTCCGCTGCTAGCGGCTCCCGCTGCCACGCGGATACCGGACGGTGGGGCGGGAACGGTCTTCTGCATGGCGTTCTGGGAGAGGACGTAAAAAGAAGATAAAGAAAGTGAAGACGGAGAACTTACCTGCTTCGATGCGCTCCTCCTTGATTCTCCCCTCCTCTTTCCACTTGGCCCTCTCCTCCTCGATCTTCCCAGATGCCGCATCGTTCTTCTTCGCGTACTTGCCCTTTTTCGCGAGAACGACGGCCGCGCCTCGTAGTCATACTTCTTTGTCTCGAGGTGTGCCTTGTGCACGACCCGCGCAGCCTCCTTGCGCACGGTCTGAATCGCCGCGAACGTCTGACGGTCGCAAATTAACTTGAAACCATTGGATTTTTTCTTTTTTGCGTGCGAGGCGTGCTTTTAAAAGGCAGAATTTTGACAGCAATCTCCTTATGAGGACTGTCGGTGGCCGACCAAGTATTCTACTACAGGGAAGTCGGATGTATGTCGAGGCAGTCCGAAAGTAGTGGTGGCGGATGATAAGATGCATGCAGCATTACTGGCAATTTGAAAAAAACCGTGGCACCGATTTCTTCAGACAGGTTGGACACAGGAGTCGAGGCTAGACAGCACAAAACGGAACGAAAATAGAAACTGATGAAAATCGCGTTTGAATCGCGTCTCCTAAAAAAGAGTGGCTATTTTTGGCTTACAGTGTCTTTCCATCCCCTGCATCGCAAAAGATACGCACGATGCGCCGCCCTGCCTTCACGGTGCGCCCGGGCTACCTATGCTTGAAGCTTGAAGGCTGAGCTTCCCCATCCTGAAAACCGATTCGTGGTCGTAGCATTTAGCGTGACTGACGTCTGAGGCAGTGATTCATTAGCGAATTGTACAATAAACACGCCCCCGGGAGGCCCCGGGTCGTACAGGGTACGCGACTGAATGGCATAATGAACGCACTTGTCAGGCGCGGGCGGTGCCTGACATTGGCCCGACATAAAATGTCGTTCGACCAGGCACATCCCAGACACCTCCAACGCTTTTAAGGACACTCCCCGTTTTTAAGGACGCTTTCCCCATCCACCGAGCCCAGAGGGAGCACCATGCGCCGCACCACATTTGCGCTGCTCGCCCTCATCGCGTCCGCGTACGCAGCCTCCATTGCGACCGGCCTCCCATCGTGTGCAGCAGACTGCATCACAACGATTCCGACTTCGTTATGTTCCGCGTACGCCTACCATCCCGCTCCCCGGGCCCCACTCACCCCAGCCCTCCCACAGCACCGACGTCGCCTGCCAGTGCTCGAACCTGCTCGTACAGGCGCTACTCACGACGTGCATCGAAAGCCAGTGCAATGCCGCAGACACCACGGCCAGTCTTTCCGGCATGGAAACGACGTGCGAAAGCGGTGCGTCATACCGTCCCTTGCTACCATGTAGTTCACCGACTGATTCGACTGCCAGTCGGCCTCTCGAGCTCGTCCGCGTCTAGCAGCAGAAGCACCCCCACAGCATCACCGACCCACGCCACGACTCCAAAGAGGGAATCGCTCACTGGCCCGATTGTGGGCGGCGTCGCAGCCGGTGTGGCGCTCCTCGTATGCATCGGGCTCGCAATTTATACTTGCGGACGGCGCAGAGCGCGCTCGGACATCGACCACGAAAAGGGGAAGGCCCGAGAGGAGGAGCATTTGGCGGAGGAGGTTCATGCGCTCCAGGAGCAGGTGCACCGCCTCGAGGAGGAACGGGACAAGGCGGGGCGCGGCGAGGAGCAGCCGCCGTCGTACTTCGCCTCGTGGAAGAATTGGTGACTCTATACGCGGTGGATGCGGGTGGGGTTGGAGAGATCCTGCAGCACAGTCGGAGAGCGGCGGCCCAAACCCGATGCGACGAGCTCATGGTTGACGCCGGGCAGTGATTGGTTTGGCAGGGTAGGATTCATCGATGTATACTATTTATGAGACACGACTATTCACGTGTAAATTGAAGATAGAACCGAAGGGAGCCGCTGCGAGATGTGCCTGTTCACACCAACAAGACAACGGTTGGCGCAGAATACAAGGACCGAAGGAGCGAACGGAGCGGATAACGGAGCGGATAGGCGTCTGCAAGTCGCGTCGTGTGGGTTTGTGGCTCGTCTAAAATCTGCAATATCTCTCTGCTGATTCCAATCGAAGCAAGAAAATGCAACAGCTTTAGACTCTGCCTTTCGCTGGTCGTGGGCCGTACTCCGTACATAGCCACGCGACACACGCGTGACGCGTCTCCCTGCGGCGAGCATCGACCGCGAGGACGCCGAACGGCGTCACTGCGCTCGCGCATTGTCGGCATCGGAAGGTCCACCAGGTCGCTGCCTGAATGGATGACATGAGCACTTGGCCAAGAAGAGAAGAAGGGAATACGCACGAGGACAAGATCTACTGTTGCTGGTCGTATTTACCGAGATTTACGGCCTCGAGGAGCGTGCGCTCGCGCGGACAAGAACCAGGTGGGTTGGGAAGAGGTTCTACGGAACGTCTTCAAGACATACTCCGAGAGTCGGAGCCCTTGAAGCCTTGCAATTAGCGCGTCTGCAAAAGTGCTCGTCTCGGAACCAATAACGCGGCGCGCCAATCAGCTGCGTCCATCAATGACATCCAAGATGACATCCAAATCCCAATCTTCAGGCAGGCACCGTCCGGCTTCAAGCCTTGATGTTCGACCAAGTCGCCTGTCGCACGTTTCTCTCCATCCACTGCGACGATGTGCCGCGCAGCTTTGGCGCTGCTCGCCCTTGTCGCGTCCGCGCGGACAGCGAAGATCGTGGTCAATCTCCCACCCTGCTCATTCAACTGCTTCGAGGCCGCCGCCAGTAAATCACCGTGCTCGGAGTGCGGCTATCCGTCTGATTCTCGAACCCCCGCTCACCCAGCCCCCGCAGAACCGACTTCACCTGCCAGTGCAAGAACCCGACTTTCAAGGGCTCGTCGCTTCGTGTATCCAGGGCGAATGCAACGCCAACGATAACCAAGGCGCTATTAGGCTTGGGACGAGCTGTGTTCCATCTGTGCGTCGTGCAGCCCTATCCTTCCGATTCGCAATAGCTGACCGACCGCCGGACCAGTCCATGTCCCGTGGAGCACCTGGATCGCTACCGCAGCCCGCCCTTTCTCCCCGCTAACCCCGCCTCTGATAAACCCGCGACGTCACCCCAGACCGACGCAACCAACGACTACGACGCAGCCAACGACCAGACCACGAAGCAACCGACTCGCCCGCGAGCTCGCCGGCCCAAACGTCCGCTACCGCGCAACAAACGTCAGAGTCTCTTTCTGCCGCGCCGTCGGACCACACTGAAAGCCCAGTAGCGGGAGACTACGAGACCTGCACCAAACAGCAGCAGCAGCCCGGGAACTAACAGCCGCACGACATCCGCACCGAGCGGCACCAGCGCAAGGTCGAGCAGCGGAAGCTCCAGCGCATCCGCCCCGGCCAGTATCACGGGCGTAGTCGCCGTGACGGCAAAGCGAAAATCGAACGCAGGCGCGATTGCGGGCGGCGTCGTGGGCGGCCTTATCGCGCTCCTCGCGTGCGTCGGGGCCGGATTTTCATCTGGAGACGGCGTCGGCGCGTGAGCGAGTGTCGGACATCGACAACGACAAGGGGACGCTGGAATCCGGCGGCGACGGGCTCCCAATATGGTCCGCGTGGAAGACTCATGCGCCGCCCGCGCAGGTACCCGGCGGGGGTGAAATTGCAAGTGCAAGTACAAGTACAAATGCACATGCGGTTCCGCCCGCGCGGACTCGCGGTGGCAGAAGAGCAGGCGGCCCAGTCGTGCGGGACCAACTGAGCACGTCGGGCATGACAGAGGGAGCGCCGCAGACATACCACGTGTCGTGGGCGGGATCTGCCTCGGGACACAGTCACGATCCCAAAAACCACATAATGCAACAAGATAATGACGAGTTCGATCCGTACGCGGAAGTTGTGGATTGACGAGATTTCACGCTTGACGCAGAGCCGACAACATGCGATGACGTTGCAGGGAGGGACCGAGGAGGAAAGCGAAGGCGGAAGGGTGGGATGTGGGTGTTAACGAGGTGTGCCAGACGTGGATGAAAGCGGAGCGAAGGTCGTAGAGACGCGTCTGCTTGGGCGACAAGGAGGAGGACAAGGAGCAGGTGGCCATCTGGATGCCGTCGGCGTACCGCAAGCCTGTAATCCCCCCATGTCCTTTTCCGTCTCGATCTCGAAACAACGCGGTGTAGTCCGTAGTCTTCCTGCTCGGAGCAATGTCATGTTGTAGCTTCCTCCGTTATGTGTAAGATACACGACGCCGTAGTCGCCACTTGCGCGTTTCCCTCGGCCACACCGCATACGGCGAGCGCATACAGCGCATCTACGTCGGTGCGCTTGCATACATCGCCCGCCTGCATGGAGAGGTTTACGAGACCAGTGTCGAGGTTCACCTACATGTACGTCAATGAGGCGTAAACGGATGAATGGATAGATAAATGGATGGACGGGCAGATGGATAAGCGATGAATGAAGGTGAGTCTCCGGGTGCCCGAAGCGGACAGAGGCAAAGCGAGTGGAGAAGGGGAAGAAAACTGAAGGAATCCTGAAAGGGGGAACGAAGGAAAGACGCACGAGGAATAGCGGCACCGCTTCTTGTTCGCGCCTCGGAGCGGGATGCAGACCATCGGCATATGTGGTGTTGGTGTGGGTGTCGTGCTTCCACACGCGACGCCTTTGCGTTCTCGGCGCGCCGCCGGAGCTCGAACCCAGGGGATACGAGCAAGGGAAAAAGCCTTCAGCAAACGGCGAAAGAACCCAGGGGAGGGCGGGAGGACGAGCGTCTTGATGGAGAGGTCGAGAATGTGAATGGAGAGGTGGTTTTGGATAGATCAACGTTTTTAGAACGATAGACCTGCCAAGGAAGAGGAGGCGATCGCCATTGGCGCTGATCAAGTTTTTATGGCGCAGCGGGGCGTGGACGTAGGCGTCAGCCCGAAATGGACGGGGCGAGTTGCTGCACTGCATGCACTTCAGTCAACCATCCGTGTAATATATTGTGGGTGGAAACGCACGAATACCACGCAAAATCCAAGCAATGATGCAAGGACGATACGGATGAGGGGATGCAGTAGGACCTGTAAGGCCGGAAGGCGCACGAGGGCGATGAAAAGCAGTGCGTCCCATCTGCGTTTTGTAGTGCTGGATCCAATCAGCGTAGAGAAGATAGTAGCTCAAAAAAGCATACCGGACACTCTCCCTTGACCATGGACGACACTTAGCGCGATGCTGGGAAAGGGCTCTGCGCCACGCGCTTACTTTCAGGAGCGGCGGCGCCAGGTGGGCCGGGCCCTTGAGCAGCCGGATGGCAGAAACAAAACGACGCCGTCGGAGAACACGAACGAGCCCACGCCGCGGTCGATCTATACAACCAACCAACCAAAAATCAGAAAAAGCTTGATTTATGATAATAAAGAGAGAAAACGTACCAACGAGAAGCCATACGACTCAAAGGCACGGAAGTCGCGGCGGCGCGGAGCCGTTAAGTACGGGGTTCTAACTCTCCCATGGGTGGGCATAGATACAATTGCACTACTAAGTGGTGCCGTGCGTTGCGATATGAGGCCAGTCCTTGGCCAGTTGGCACGAGCGTGGGCGAACAGTTGTCATCGATAGTAGTAAGGGGAGAAAAGAGCCATCTAGTACAGCAAGATTGAATCTGCGTGGGCTATGGAGGTCGGAAATGGAAGCCAATGTCAGAAAAGACTCAATTGAAGCCACCCAGGGCCTCGGAAGAGATCATGTTGATGGGGGAGACGGCAAAACTAGTTAAACCAGGACCGAGGTTTCCTGAAAGGTCATGTAAGTGGTCGCTCGTTGTCGGAAACGAGCGTCTAGAAATAGAGAAGGTTGAAGGGTAAAGCCGTCTGATCCAAACACTGGCACACAACTCTTTCTGGACACATTGGTTCACCATTGGTTAGGTTAGCGAAGTCCACCATTTCTTCTTCCTTTTCTCTTTCAAGAGCGAGTTATTGGGAAAATCCGGCGCGTCTTCCAACAGCAAGTCCAACTCCAAGACGCGTCGCAAGCATCGGCAGTCACGGTCACATGATATTGGTAGTACAAATGTGTACAAGCAAACAAACGCCGAGATCCAAATTAGGCAATAATTGGGTTCCTGCGTATAGTTCAACTCACGCGCTGTAACGAGGAGCTCAGACCACTGAGGCGGAGCGGGGATTAATCTGTCTGCATAAGGCTTTTCAACTTCAGCAAGTAATCAAGAGATTCGTGAGCGTCACGGCGACTATAGCCGCGGCGGAGGCGGCGTCGCTACGTATCGAGACAGATGAGTGAACTAGGAGCATGTATGTTCTGGTCTGAAAGGTAAAGGGTTTTTATGTACGAACATCGGGGATGCGCCAAGCGAGAGAAGTTCCTGCCAGACAAATCAACACCATAACTAGACCCACACGTAGCCTCCGACAAGTTGAGTCTTCATCGACAGCGCAAACGTGGACTGATGAAAATGGGACTGACGGCCCCAGAAACGCACATTGCGAATTGAACCAGCCATTGGTCGACCCAATGCAGAAGGACGCGAAGCATGGTGCCGCACCAAAATCATGCTTGCACTAAAAGAAGTATTCGAATGAATTACTGCGCCGATTTGAAAAAAAAAAAAAAAACACTTGCGAAAATGCCAGAAATCCGAATCTCGAAGCGACTAGAACGATCACGATTCCCCACCGGTTTTCAGTGGACTCGGACTCGCATCGGGCGAGAAAATTGAGGAGTGGGAGAAATAGGAAGGTGGCACACCATGCCCTCATGCAGATATTATATATTTTCGTCGCTGCGATCCTGCATAGTAAAATTGGCAGCACGACGATCTGCATGGCGCAAGATAAATTCCCGATATGGCCAGCGAGTATCCTATCTGCGTTGCCTGATGAGATATGTAAAGATCAGCCAGGTCGAATGCGGGGCCGAAGAAGATTTGATTAATCACAGTGAAACCCAAACCTCCTGCCTCCACCGCCGTGTACGCAAAAAGAGCGAAAACGACAATGAATGCGGATGATATAAAATTCAACACAAATCCAGACAGAGTAAGGGCGCGAATAGCGGGGATTGCCAGAAGCTCCGCGAAAGTTGGGGGAGACAAGTTGGTAGTATCCGAACCGAGAGAGGAAGTCTGCGTTTCTTCGCTACATCGCTTTCGCTTACTGGGGAGCGTCTATAATAGAAGTCGTTTTTAGCCTGGCTTGAGCGCTAAACAGACAGATCTAGACTCCGACCTCATCGAGAAAAAAATAGACAAATATCAGGCTGGAGAATGCTATGCCCGAAGAGACGAAACCGGGCATAAAGTAAGGATGCCGTTTGATGAACTCGTAACCGAAGTAAGCCGGATATCGAGTATCGAGATTTGAAAATAAGCCTCCGAGGAGGGGCCTAGCAGTGAAGACCATGAGCCACCAGCAAAGTTTGAGGAAATGACCAGTCACCCGACAACAGTACCTATAGGCCTATTGTAAAGCTCGGTCGACATACAGTATTTTTGTGAGAAAAGGACTTGCACGCACCATATGAAGCCATAGATGGGGTATGCGCGATGTTGGTTGGAGGTATCAGTGAGTTCGCCCAAAATGGAGTGAAACACTGCGATATTGCCTCCAAAAATCCCGCCTGTTTTCGACTTGTTAGAATCAGGGGAGTAGAAGCGAGGGCGTAATTAACTCACCAAGCCCGCGGAAAAGAATAACCGAAAACAATGAATCGGATAGACCAAACACCAGCGTGGTTACAACCACCCCAAGAGTTCCAGAAAGAACTACTCGTCGACGACCGACGACATCAGATAGTTTAGACCATTGCCAGATAGATAGTAACTGTGTGAAAGCGTAGCTCGATTCGACCAACCCACTATAAAAACTGATCTTGGAAGGATCATCGGTGACTCGAAGATCAGAGAGCATCGCGTTGATGTAAGGGAATATTTGACTTGTAAAAAAAATTATGTTAGCTAGGCAAGGCATAATAGGTACGAAACCAATGCACGAGTATGCGATAGGGTCCACTAGCCTGTATAGAGTGGTCAGTTACATTGTTACATTACAAACGAGACAGCCTGTGCTAACCTGACGCACATAGCGCAGCCAATTGTATTCGAGGCAGCGGAGTTATTTTTTTTCCTGGGGGTTGCGCTTCAAGTGAGGGACCCGAGCAGAGAGGAGCGGGCGGGTCTCATCTGTTTCAGAGCGAGAACGGAGGGTAGATGACATAGGGACTTGATCTTGAATCGCCAGACTCAATAGGTTCGTATATGTACCCGAGGATGGGAACACAATTCGGACGCACTGCTAGCTATGCTCAAATAAGGATAAACTAGGCATAAGTGGTTGCTGACAGTTGGTGTACTAGATGCTGAACGATCACGATCGCGACTGTCCCAATATTAATTGAAGCAGAGGATTGAAGCGACCAAGAAGCGACCCACGGCCTCGACAATAATGTTGGTGGAGACAGTAGAATTAAGTAGCTAAACAGGGACCGACGTCTCTCGTAGTCCCTTGTTGTCGGAAACGAGCGTCTAGGAGCCTCCTTGAGAGCCTTAGTCCGACTCTAATACTAGGGAAGGTTGAAGGGTAAAGCCGTCTGATCCAGACACTGCCAGTAGCAGACAACTCTTTCTGGACACGCTGACGAGTTGTGGGACTCCGGAGGCGTCGCAAGCGTCACCAGTCACAACCACATGATGTGACACTACTCGTTCCGCTTTCAAGTTCTTCCGATCTCTTTCAGCTCTCTTTCAAGCGCCTGGTTCGACGTTCATCGCTATTTCCACCTGCACTGACCGGGACAGGAGGACTTATGGGACCCTTCTTTGAATCTGCGACACAACGGCCTCTCTACTTTGCCAGCAACTCTGTGCCTTGCATCCAACTTTGAAGGGCTCGAAGAGTATCTCTCCCCCGATATCTGGACCTCGCTATGACCCACACAACACTTATACTCTTAAGTCTTGTCGGTTTATCTGTTCCTTTTTGATTGTCGATGCCGCGACGGCTATGTACAAGATTTGTCTGGATCACTGGCACCGGCTGGCCATTCATCCTCGCCGTCTTCGCTTTTCTGCCAGTAGCATACCCGCCGCAGAGATCTGACCATCGCCCCCAGCAAAATTTCAAGTGTCTAAATGAGAACTCAAACCCAGCCCCGACAGCCCCCAAAGACAAGGCAAGGCTCTCACTCAAAACCTACACCTTCAATAGTACCTGGGTGCCTGGTCTACAAACCCAGACACTCTGGAAAAGAGCAAACGTGTCTCCGGTCCCCTATGGATCCATAGCTTGCTGGGCGACGGATCGGATAGCGATGGTCTACCAAGGTGTTCGTGAGGTACACATTCTAGTTTCTTAGCATAAGTACCTTGACTCACTGGATGTAGATGGTCTGGGGCGTCTACACTCATGCACCTCCTCCAGTGCCCTTTGCCTGCGTAGCCGTCAACTCGTTTGTGGGTCCATTCTTTGCCTCGCATTTTCCGAATACGCGCTGACGTCTTCAGAAACGGAGATTAACGTCATGTTCACCGTCGACCCTTTCGCAACCCTTCTCTTCCTATTTTAATCCTCCTATTCACGGATTCGATATATACGTGCCGCGGTTTTGTGGGCGCTCATATGTGCGCCTCTAGCATTGCCAAGCCAAAATCAATTGATGCCACCCGCATTGGGATTTTCGAAGATCCTCTCATCCCAAACCGCTATCCTCACAGAATGGTCCATCCGAGTCCCTGCTGCGCAAGAAGAGAGCCCCCGCCTTTGGCGCAGAGTGGAGTAAAGGGGGCGTGCTAATAATGGAAGCCATCATCTGATTGGCTTTGTATGCGCCAGCTCGCTTGAAAGCCTGCTTCTTCATTTTTACTCTTCCTGCTTCCGTCCACGACCTCCCTTCTCTCACTACAGCATGCTCTCCTCCCTCCTCTTAGTTTCGTCCGCCGTCGCCTCCGTGCGCGCAGCTTCCTCCTCGTTCCCTGATGGTGTCATTGCAACAGGCACACAAGGTGTCACGAATCCCCCAGCGCCGACGACGGGGACGGCAATTAACCAGACGTCCATGGCCCGCCTCCTCAGCGTAAACTCCATTGAAGACTTCTGCCTCTTCGCCCCGCCCACCCCAAACGCTAATATCTCAGACACTGAGGTCGGTCCATCCTCTTTTGGACCATTTTAAATACCTTGCTGAAATTGCTGCGCATCCGCAGACAATCGAGGTCGCATGGTGCACGAAGCCCGCAACAACGCCCGCGTCATTCCCGACGGCACCATCACCGGCATCTCCTTCCTCAAAACCGACTTTTACGTCCAAATCATGGGCAACGGCGACTTTACGAAGCTTAACATCGCCAACGGTGACTTTGGCGGCGAGCTTGACCCGCACGGGGCGTACGGCACGGGGAACCCCGTCGGCGGGAACGTAACCACGAACGTCGTGGACGGCGTGGACGAGCCCATCCAGGAATGGATGCTCTACATTGACTACAACCAGTTCTGCTTGCGCGCATGCACCAACGCCAACTCTACATGTCAGTTTTTTCTTTCTTTCTTTTTCCTTTTCCTCCCTTCTTTTCCCTTTTCCCAATTTTTAATGCCAATTCTACAGACAGCGCAGCGTTCATGTGTTGGCACGAGCTGGACGAGATGGGCTGCGAGTTCGTCATGCCCGGCACCTACAACCCCCCTGGTACCTTGTACGTCGATCTTTTTTTTTTTCTTTCCGCGATCTCAGCTAACTAATCTTCTCAGCGAGTCCTGCGACGCCGACGTCGCGTACCCGCCGGGGTGGTACCCCACCGTCATCGGCGGCACGTCGACCTTCTCGACCTTTGCACAGTACGCGACCGGCGTGTACACGGGCAGTGACGGCCAGACGACGTCGTACACTGTCGGCGACACCGTCACGCCCTCCGCGCCCGCCACCATCCCGAGCTCGTCGAACTGCGTCACGACATCCACCATCGCCAACGGCATCGCGCTCGCGTCGCTCGGTGTCACCGGCTCCGCGGCATCTGCGGCGACGGGCAAGGCGTCGAAGACTTCGGGTACGCCTCAGAAGCGCCTACTTTACTCGCCACTGACCTGAATTGGTTGTAGGATCCTCCCCGACCGGCTCGAACGCGGCCTTCCGCGGTGCCCGCGTGGGGACTGGCAGCGGGGGCGAATACGCGGGCATCGTGCTCGTCAGCCTCATCGCCGGCCTCGCTGCCATTGGCCTGCTGCACTGAGCTGCCTATACTTCACTCGCTGTCCCACTCATATCTCGTTCCTCGCATCCCTGGTGAGGCGTTCATCCATCATTCATTTTATGCTCTTCATGCTAACCCTCACGGCAGACTTACTTACGCCTTATACGCTCACGCCACTCACGCTGGCTGAATCGAATGGACCATCTAACGCTTGGACGTCAGAGTATCTTATCTACATTCTACATATTAACGTCAATTATCCTCGCACACTCCGCACCACTACCCTCTCCCATCTGCTCGACCGCACTATACTAGGGACAGCTATGATACCGCGCATCTTGGCCTGAATCCGTACCGCATCTTTCTGCTTTACTTACCCCGCATCGCATCCTTCTTGAACCCTTACCTGCATCGCATGCTTCGTACCTCCCTCCACCTCGCATTTCCTCGTCCTGACATTCATGCATATTCATGTCTTGTTTCCCACCGTTATCTTGTATAGATAGACGGTAACACGCTCGTTTTCGCATGGTTTCTTGCCTTCCTTGTAGGGCTTGAGGATACCCACACATTTGAGCAAAAAATCATATGCCGTCTGAATACTAATGAGAACATTTTGAATTCAAACCCGAAGCGACTTGTGTTGCAATCATACGGTATATGTAGAGATAATAGGCTACACATACAGGGAGGGTATGATAATATGTCTAATGAGATGTAATACGACTAAAAATGCTGGTGAAAAGTGGAAATTTCAGGTCGCCGGCCGCCTTTTATGCCTCGAAAGGTTATGGGCCTTGGTTAGGTCGAGAGTCGCCGCGACGCGGGACTGCTCCCTCCGATCCGCCTTAATCTGGCATCGTTGAGCCGTCTCGTGGATGTCGACCCCCGCAGTTTCCTCCGCCCAATACTTGAGCCATTACTTATTCTTCCTACTCATCCTGACCACCTCCCAAACGTGATTGTCCAGTCTTCCTCGCCTGCGTCCTCCCACGGGATCTCGAGAGTATCCCAATCATACTCGGGCGTCTCATGATGCCTCCTGAAGCCAAAATTCTGGCGTATCATGCATGGGCCGCGAATGCCTCTGGCGAAGCGCACGACAGCCTCACGTGTGACAGTGCCTTCCTCCATCTCGATCCTACGAACATGCGATTTGGGAAGTGAGGCCGGCCAATCGAACCCGTCCTCGTGGTTCCATGGTGTGCTCAATCTACGAAGACTCGGCAGAGCGATGAGAGGCGCGATGCTCTCGAAGTCCACGCCATAGTACCCGTTGAAAGCATGGCCGTCGTAGCGCTCGAGCTTGGAGAGCGGCAGTCTATCGTCTCGGCCTTCGGAAGCGACCTGTGCGATCCGCGCCGCAATAGGCATCAAGTACTTGAAGTCCAGTCCACCCCAACACTCGGTCGGCAAGCTCAGCCGCTTCAGATTCGGCATTCGGAGAATCATGAGGGTGACCATTGCATCTTCTTCGCCAGCGAGAAGTTCTTCGATAAACTGTCCCTTTTCCATCTCAGGAATCCAGGCTTCGCTCTCCACGGCCTCCCGAATCAGCGCCTCATCCTCAGGTTGCACGTTCCATGCCGGATCGTGCCCGAGTTCATGCTCCGTGTTCTCGACCTCCAGGTCTTCAACGTAATATGCTGCAACAGGATCTCGGAGTATGGTGAGTAGGTGTGGGTACCAGTACCCAAAGCTATAGTCATGGTCGTATCCGAGGCGATAGTAGCGGTCGCGAAGTGCCTGATGTTCTTGCAAAGAATGCAAACATAGCGTCCGAAAAGATTTGCAGCTGGCGGATACGCTGACGAGGTCAGGGAGATAGAGGTGTGACAGGAGTGAGAGCCAGAGCTCGGCGGGGAGCATCAGGATAAAGTCTCTCTTATTTGCCATGGTATTCAGGCTGTTGAAAAGCAGGAGGACGTCTCTTTTAATACAGTTCTAGGCACTGCATCCGGGGTGACTCAGTAGTTTCCGCGATGGCTGTACATGAGTCTTGCATGGATACGGCAGAATCCAGCCTCCAGCGCTCATCCAGGGTTCCTTTTCGGTCGCGTCGTCGTATTATCTACCGTTCTTGAAGCAGTTGGCTGTTGGGATGGAGACAAGACATTTAAAGCCTGACTCGGAGCTTGGCAGATATTTTGGCCCCGAGGGGTGGATGCGCGAAGTACGGTGGCTCGAGAGTGTTGACTAGAGGTATCGCGACAGCCTGCATTCCACTGTCCAGCCTGGCAGCATTTCCCTTGCTTGTGGTTTAAGTTAAGCTGGGTTAAGCTGCCAACGGTGACCAAAAGCACCAAAAGGAAATTTCAAATTAGGCTCCCTGTGACAAATGTGACATGTCACACGCTTTATTCGCGCAGGCAATGGCCTGCATCGTGCAATGGCCATCTCTTCGTCCTCCATAATCGATCTAGCGACCCCAACCAACAAGATCGATGTTCCTGGAATTTGCGACCAAGTTGTACGCCTCCTCGTTGTTTCTCTTGCAGATATCTGATGACCGCCGTGCAGCGCGACCGACTGGAATGGACCTGGGGTCTCGGACACGGCCGTCTTGACGAGCATTTGAAGGGATTTGGTGAATTCATTTCAATGTTCACTTCGCAGGCGCACCCTTACTAATATCAGTTATCCAGCGGACCATATTTTCTTGGACCACTCCTTGTATTCACGCACAGCGACATGATTCGACGGGTCTTATCCCGTAATAGTAAAACAAAGCCTGGCGTACCTCGCCCACACATTCAAAAGGTACGGATGCCACTCCGCACTCGCAACCGGACTCACAACTCGCGTAGTTGTATAAGGGCACGTCGTTCCAATACCTAGTCGTTCCCATCGACCCTTTTAGCGAAGTTCCAGCACGCACGATCGTTTCGAATGTGCCACCGCACTTGGCATTATGCACAACCTCTGGCAAGATTATGAAGGCCTGGGGACGCATGAAAGGCGAGGCCTACACTGCCGTCCGACTCTCTGTCGTCGAGCGCGCGAAATCCGCCATTTTTCACGACCGACCTGCGCTAAGCCTCGACGATCTCGATTACATGCGAAGAATACACCGGACGTGGTCCTTCGGCGACTACGTACCACCGGCCTTTCTCTCTGAAGACTCGGACCAGACGATGGTCGCAGCAGAGGAGAGTTCGGACTCCAAGTCAGACTCGGGCTTCAGCAGCAATGTGGGTGCAAAATGGGAGGTGGGGAGCTCGGCCTCCTGTTACCACGAGCCCAAACGTCGCCTTCTTCCTTCCGAGCTCACCCAGATGCCCCCACCACCAACGTCCGACTCTTTCCTTCGGAAAATGGCGACGAGGACGACGCCATCAGCTCGGATAGCCACTCAGGCGTCGAGGATTCTGAAGAGTTCTCCAAAGCGAGGTCGACCACGAGATGGATACGTGGCTCAAGTATTGGGCGGAGGAGACCGCGGAAGCCGATACCGGCGAGCCGCTGTTAAACGACGCTCAGATTGAAGAAGATCCAAAGGAGCAACCGCGCGTCGCGGCGAGTCTTGACCTAACCAAGCCTGATTACCTTTGAGGCATAAAAGGCGGACGACGACGTGACGTTTTACACTTTTTCACTAGCATTTCTTTACTCGTATTTACTCATATTATCACACCCTCATGTATCCGTAGCTCGTAGTCACTAGTGTGACGATTCGACCACATGATGTGACGGCACGCGATTAGCGCCTCGACTCCACCTGGGTGCTTCAAGTTCTACGACTGAGAAATTGAAATACACTCCGTATCAGGCTGGGATAACTCTGCCAAGCAGAATCGGATTAGGCGCACGCCGATTCAACCTCGGGTAAGTATTGCAAGCCAAGGATTCGTGTTCCTTCAAGTTTTGTTGCGTCGTATGATCTTATCGGAGAACCTATTCAGCAATGCGGCAATCGAGCACCATTAACATTATTGGAGCATACAGTTCTACAGGGACATTCTGAAACAACCTCACGCCTCACTCTTCGCGGACGACGCGGTACTCACAAGAAACGCCTCCGTCACAACCTCCCTCCGTCCCTGTCCTCCGTGATGATGCCCATGCCCATGTTGCTGCTCCTGAACCCACTCGATACGCAGGACCGCTACGATAGTGACGGTGACATCCTGTCCATCCTGCACCGCACTGAAAACATGTGTCGCAGCGACAGCACCCGTCTTGTTACTCGGATCGGCGGGCGTGGCAATGACGAACGTCTCCTTGATGAGTTTGCGCTCTAGAAATTGGGCGCGGAGGCCTTGGACGACTTTGCCAAAGCCGGCGCGGGAGAGGTGTGAGCTTGTCGCGACGTCGCTGCCGAAATATATCCAAGGTAAGATCACAAGTATTTCCTGATCGTGTATACAAGGGTTTGGGCTGACCTTTCCTGAACGTGCGCTGACCAGAAGGTGTGCAGCGCCGCCTGGAAGACGGTGTCGTCTGGAGAGATGAGCACCTTGTTGAAGGCCTCATGAATGAAGTCTGGGAGGGGAGAAAGCACTTGATCGGTGGTAGAGGACATAATTGTGAGTACTGGTGAGTGAATAGGACTGATGCTGGTAAAGGAATGCTCCGCCAGTTAAATAGTCCGACCGGCCTTCATTTTACAGCATAGCTGGTACTTCTCCGTTGCCTGAAACACGGTAATATGGCAAGCTGCATTCTTGATCAACTCGGGGACTATTCGTCAATGCCGAGGTGGAGGGCCTAAAACAAGGCGGTACGGAGCAGGTGCCATTCGCCGACCGGGTCGTATCCTCTGTCTCCGGAAAACCAATAATTTCTATGATTTCTTCTTCAACACACAACACCGAGCGTATCGTTCCTGGTATTCAGGATCAAGTTGTATTTATTTTGGTTCCTCGCCGATATCTGAAACCAGTGTAGCCCAACAGACTGGAATGGACATGGACTCGGACACGGCGGTTTTGACGATGGCCGCCTCGATTTCATGGGCACAGTCGTTTACGATCTCAGTCGCCTTGATTCAAGATGTGTTGCTGGACGAACTTGATTTCTCTCTGACAGATGGTGGTGAATTGGAAGTTCACGGAGCTTTGAAATTATGGGAGTCCTGCTAACTAACGCGCAAGGAGCGTGGTTCCACCGGAAGCGCCGCGTCCCGAGTGAATTGCAACCTGTGATTTTCTTGGAATTTGGAACAATTAAAGAACATAATCCAGATCTATCAATCAAACTACGCCGCCAGGGTCGCAGAAAAGTGCAACTCAATTTTTGAACGCGTCAAGGCAGGTCGATATTCCTGCATTGGCAGTCGTTGTCGAATGCATTTGATAATTACTACACTAGTAAGAAACGGAACAGTTTAATGAAAGAGGTCGACTCGTGAGGTTAACCAAAGTAATTCGATGCCCAGTACAACTGGGCCAGGAAGTTGTTGCCCGAATCCTGCAGCACAACGTCATACATGGTCGGGTTCCCGCTCTTGGCGCGGCAATCCTGGGTCGCGACCGCAATTCGGTTGATCTGGTCTGCGTTGAAGTCTTTGCCGGTGTGACCGTTGAGATATCTCATCCTCAAACTAACAGTACCCGCCGAGGATGTCGCAAGGGTTCCCTTTACATCATTGCCGTCGGCAGGATGAGCTTGGTAGTTCTATATCAAAATGGATGAGCCGGTGTATGCGACGTGATGCGGCTGGAACTGAAAAAGCAGTAACTTACCTCCAAGAATTTGTTCAACAGGCCGCTGTAGTCCTCATCCCCGATGTCAATCGCGGCGCAATAGGCAGCTATCGACGATATGTGGAAGTTAGTTCCAGGAACATTACATTTCTTCTTCTGTTCGATCGATATGTCGTCCCCCGTGAACTTGGCTTGGAGCAATCCCACATCCTCGCCGACCTCCGCGTGCAGTTTCTGAGCATTGGCGCTATCCTCCGTAACATACTGGTCCATCAACCGCGCGTCCTCGTCTGATGGGCGAATGACCTGTGTGGGCTGGGCAGGCATATCACTCTCGATGGTCGTCGTAGGCGGCATATGCGTGTTGATAGAATTGATACCCGACACAGGAAGTAGTGGGCCACTGTCGTCCTCGCAGATGATGATCGTGTTCAGGCGCCCGTCATCTGGGTAGTTGCTGCTCTTGCATTTCCACGTCTGCGCATCGCAGTGGCAGCCACCCACGGTAACCTGAGCGTCGTGGTGGTCCTCGCCGGCGGAGAAGCGGGGGTGCTTGATGAGGATGTTGGAGTCCCCCATCCGGGACTGCTCGTCGTGTCCCCATTTGCACTGCTCACCCCATGTACCAAGGTAACAGCTGCCCCGCTCTCGAATGAGAGGGTCCTTGTCGGGCGTCCCGAAAAGCGACACCTGTTGGATATGTAAGTAAAATGTGATGTGTTCCACTTCAACCAAGTAGAAGGACGAACCATATATGAGACACTGTATGCACTATCTTTTTCGATGGAGGTCAGGACAGTGAATCGGGTGGCGTCGCTTCCACGGCATGGTCCCCTCTGTTCAAGAGCATCTGAACTATTCCGAGCAAGGAGCACCGACGGTAACGCTGAGGCTCCAGAGAGAAGAAGAGAGAGTGTGGGCAGGAGTACAGAAGCGGAGAACATGGAATAAAGGACTGAAATGAAATGGTATGGCGAATGTTGATTAGTTTCGCTTTATAGCTGAAGACCCAATAGCACTGCCATTCCAAAGCATCCAAGCACCGAAAGCCAAAACAGGGCCAGGTGTATGGTTCTGAACGACTACCTTCAGAAAATCACGAAGGCTATACTATAGAGGCTGAAACAACTTGAAGCCTAGGTAGGAAGAGCCCGCAACAAGATAGCAATGTCGCCAGCCCAGCATGCATTTCCATAGTATCACCACCCGGAGGCTCGTTTCAGCCTCTATAGTATAGCCTTCATATAGAGGACGAGTACAGGCGAATACGAAACGCCTCGGTTTGAAAAATGACAAGCCAAGGGATCAGCAATCTATCACGCGATCAAGAGTTGCCTGAAAACCACCAAAAAGAAATGCTTGAAGCTCCTTCATTACTTGTCGTAAATTGCACAAAAAATTCTTAACGTCTGCTATTCATCCAAATACCACACCTGCAAAAAAAAAAAAAAAAACGCGGCGACGGGTGCATTTACAGATGCCAGCGGAAGGCCATCAAATCATTCAAACTCCGAGGCGGTTCGTACTCGCCTGTACTCGTAGATCCCCGAGGTTTATACATTCCTTCCTTCCTTCCTATGATATTCTTGCACATTGAAGAGGCAGAAAAGTGAGGAAGCCTGCGGAATGGACGCGCAAGACGTGCAGCATACCCCCGGCAGCGGTGAGGAGTGTTCCGAGGAAAGGTATCAAGACAAGGATGCAGCTCAAGAGCAGTGCTTTGTTCTCGACAGGTTTCGACATTTAATTTTTTTTGGCCAGTATTCTACTGTAAAACCAAGTATGTTTACATTAACATTTTCTCTGCACGTACTGACTTTCAAACATGCCAGTTTGCCGCAGGCGATCATGCACCTCGAGACATATTCGCTCTGGGGCCAGGTCCGCAACCCGTACAACACCAGCCTAGGCGAATGCATATTTATGTCTGTATGTATCGGCAAGGTGATTTAAAGGATGAAATGGGTCACAAATTTAAAGGCCTGGCAAACTGGTCGCACTAGGCCCTATGGTCGAGGTCTTTCGAGATTTGGCAGGATGAATGAGGCTACACGCTTGATCCGAGGTACAGCCATTTGATTGTACAGTTTCAGGACGATTCGAAGACCTTCTGGGGCATTGCCAAGCTTGACGCGGGTGAACTCGGTGAACTTGTGAGTATTTTTAACTCTCCCAGTGGCCTGAATGCAATAATAGATCAACTCAGTGGCCTTCGCTTAACGAGTCTGAGAATGAGAGTGTCGCAGTTGGTTGATCCCGTTGTTAAGCACAAGCTTTGTGGAGGGTATCACGGCGAAATGTATCAGCAAAACCGCGACGTATACGTGGACGATTATTGTTTTACAGCTCCAGAGTGACTTGAAACTTATACGGCGAAGACCGAACTTGGCTTGGCTTCAATAATTAATCCCAAGTCGGCATTTTGAATATTCCAAAGGCCAGCCAACGCGGAGATAACTTCCAAGCGAGGTCACCGGAGCCACGTCGCTGCCCTTCTTCGCCTTCCAAGTTCCAGGCCCTTCCTTCGCCGCCTGCTGATTTCCTAGACCAGTTTGGACTAGCCAGCACGGAGTCCAAGCAAACTACCACACGATCCAAGTCGAGACTGCATCGAATACATAAATGCTCGAGATAAATCTGTAGAAGTACACATGTAAAACACTCCTTCTTCTAATGGTAATTACTAACGTCCACAGGCATATAAGTATAGTATGTGTGCTGTCCTTGTCCTTGTCCTCCGAGTCGCGATTCCAGCGCCGTCCGACCCTGCCACTTTCCCTGGTACACGCGCGCATCCACACCATCCCCATCACGCCCGCTATACACCACCCGCATCCACACCCGCGGCGCGCAGCAGATCCTGAGAGCCGGATCGGAGGAAGGGACGTAGACAGATAGAAGAGGAATGGAACATATAGACGGAAGGCGCGGTACGGTGTTGTAGGGGCAGGGGTGGGGTGGCAAGAGAGTGAGCCGGTGCGTGGGTGGAGCGAGTCGTCGAATCGGATATGGGTGGGTAGGAGCTTGGTTTTAATCGTATTGTATTATAGCGTTCGCCAGAACCGTGACCGTAAGCATGTATAGCGCAGCCGGAGCCGGAGTGGGGAGCGCTCAGTTCCCTATGAACTTGTCCCACTGCCGCATGCACGAGTAGCCGTCGTAGTCTGCGTTGACAAGTGTGAGCGTAAGGTCAAGGATGTAAGACAGGTAGAGGAGGCAGGGTAGGCAGAAGGATGGGAAAGGTAGAGGAACGAGGAGGGAGAAGGGAAGGAGGAAAGTGAGAGGAGGTAGAGAGGGAAGTAGGTAAGGAGAGGGAAGTAGACGATGATAGGCAGA
The DNA here is from genome assembly GCA_029378395.1 of Mycena leptocephala. Lineage (NCBI taxonomy): Eukaryota > Fungi > Basidiomycota > Agaricomycetes > Agaricales > Mycenaceae > Mycena > Mycena leptocephala. The sequence goes on from JARJLF010000291.1 coordinate 176,213, forward strand.
GGAAGGTCGGCAGACAAAGGACAAGAAACGACGCACCGAAGCTCCGCCCAGGATCGCACCCACACTTGCCGCGCTCCCACATCCCGGGGTCCTTGGGACAGTGCGTGTACGGGTTGTGCTCGTAGCCGATCTCCTCGAAGAAATGGATCTGGTCCCGCGAAGCGAAGATCCCCGCGGCGATGCTGTGCACGGGCGCGTCGCCCCAGCGCTGAAAGGAAAGAGCGTGAGTAAGCGTAGGAAGAGATAGGCGGAAGGGGAAGGGGAAACGTCAGTGGAAAGTGAAAAGGGTGGAGGGACGGGAAGAGGTGAGGAGGGTGAGAAGAGAATGACGAGGACAGAAAAGAGAGAGGTGGAAGGGTGCAGGTGGAAGCATGAGAAGGAGTGAGGTGGGTGAGGTGGAAGCATGAGAAGGGGCGAAGAGGGCGAGGATGGGACGGTGAAGAGGCGAGAAGGGAGAACGAGAACATGAAAGGTAAGAAGAGGCGGCAGCCCACCTCGTAGTAGAACCCGCCCTTGGAGTCGAGGTAGGCAAAGAAGTCCTGGTACGCCTTGCCCCGCCAGAAGTTCATGTCGGCGATCTCGAAGTTGGACCAGACTGGAGAGAGAGACAAAAGAAAAGTTAGTGATGTGGTGGGGGGGGAGGGGCGGGAGAGTGAGAAAGGGGTGTACGGAGCAGGAGGAGGGTGAGAGGGTGAAGAGATGATGACGGGGAGCCAAGACAGCGCCGTCGTTTTGGCTCGATCCAGACTCGAAAGAAAGAAACTTCCATCGGACACTCACAGTGGCACCGGTTGTACGTCTCGCCTCCGTCGTCGCTCATGAAGCCCATCGCGTTGTCCTTTGCGACGTGTTCCGGGTGCAGCTTCATGAAGTCTGTGGGGCGGAGTTAGCGAGCGAGTTGTGGGACAACAAGAGAGAAGCGAGTAAGAGTGCGTGGTGGGAGCCAGCATAAGGTAGGATGGCAGACTAATGCCGCGGGACGGAGGCCCAAGGAAGAGGAGGAGCAGCGAAGAAGTGATGCAGGACACGTACCCCTCACATGCCCCCAAAGCGTCGGAATGGTCTTGTCGAACTCGTACATCGTGATCGTGAAGCCTAAAATAAAAGCAAGCATGTTAGCAGGTGCAAACAATGAAAATAAAGGAAGCGGGGAGATCCTGCGCAAAGATAGGAAAATATGAAAATACATACCGTATACTTTGTTCCTGTCCTGCATGTACAGGAACGGGTCGAAGTTGACGTCGCAGTGGAAGTGGACATCGGGCTCGATGCGCCAGTACCAGCGGTAGTTTTGTACGAGGGGGTGCTTGAAGAAGAAGCTGAAAGAAGAAGAGTGAGAAAGGGGCTGCAACGAAAAAAAAATAGACGACGGCGAGGTGTGGGATACGTCCCCCGAGCATTACTCGAAAGGGAGGGGGACTTCCGGCACGGCGGTCGTTTTTTTTTTCAGAAAAAAACAAGGATACTCACCCCGAGTTGAAGCGACACATATTGCGGTAGCTCTTACTCCCGCCGTAGATGACATTTTCGGCGACCAGCTGCTCACGGCCCTTGGTAGCCCTGTCCTCGTCAATCCAATCAGGTTGTACCCTAGAGCGCAAAATCGTAAATCCCTCTTCAGAAAAAATATGTCAAAGAGGACAAAAACACACCAATGTTCTTGTGGGACAAGACCATAAAATACTGGCCCGGAGGCAACGGCACTCACGCGCCTAAATATTGGCGTAAACACGCAAAAAAATGGTGAAATCGAAGCAGTCGCCCTCACCGCTTAAATTCGTCCGTGAACGGCTCGTCATTGAGCAGAACAAACGGGTAGTGGTGTCGTGTGTTGAAACGGTCCTCGACCTCGCGTACTGAGCGCACAGTATTGTCCAAATCGGTATTCCGAGCCAATATCACAAAAGTGGCATTAGCTCTTGGGCGGTGCGCTAGTTCCAGCGAGGAGTTGACTCTAGTGTTATATTCATCTGGAATTGCATTATCTGGACGTGGTCCAAAAACCCGCGAGATGGATGTGGCCCGTCCATAGGCATCGTGGGTCAGCGAGAGGATATAGTGCCCGCTGATCACGACAGCAAAGATGACCAGTAGATATCGTGGCGCGGTATGCATTGTAGTTTTCCTAGCTGAGCTTGAGTTTGCTAGCTAGATAGATATTTGACAAGACAGACGGGGGTGGTAGTGGTCTTGGCCAGCAGGAGTACGGTGGCCGTGCAGTGCAAAGGCGCAGTTTGATGTCACAATTGCCTAATTCGTCAACCCCGCTCAATTCGGTCGCATCACGTTGCATGTTTCGGATCTGCGGCAGGTACACGACGATCTTTCTCACCCGGATCCATGGCACCGTGGAAGAAGAAAAAACAAGAGACCCTTGGGCTTTGCAAGATTCTGCCCTACAGGATTTTCTGGTTTCAGTTTGAATCGTTTGGCTCGGAAATAAACTTGGGATAGCCTCACACAGCCCACACTCTGGCTAGTCCAAACTGGTCCAGGAAATCAGCAGACGGCGAAGGAAGGGCCTGGAAGGCGAAGGGCGGCGACGTGGCTCCGGTGACCTCGCTTGGAAGTTATCTCCGCGTTGGCTGGCCTTTGGAATATTCAGAATGTCGACTTGGGATTAATTATTGAAGCCAAGCCAAGTTCGGGCTTCGACATACAAGTTTCAAGTCGCTCTGGACAGCTGGAAAACAATTATCGTCCACGTATTGCTAATACATCTCGCCGTGATACCCTCCACAAAGCTGATGTCTAACAACGGATCTATTCTTGCGTTCGGACCGCTGGGGTAATCTCACGAGCTCACCGAGTTCACCCGCGTCAAGCTGGAAAGTCTTCGAATCGTCCTAAAAAACAATCAAACAATGGCTATACCTCGGATCCAGCGTGTAGCCTCCTCATTCATCCTGCCAAATCTCAAAAGACACTCATTCATAGGCCTAGTGCAATTTGCAAGGTCTCGGTCGCTCCCCTGTGACCGATTTCATCCGTGGACCGTGAAATCACTGTGCTGATACATACAGAATATGCATTTGCCTATAGATAGAACAGGGACACCGTCAGATCTGGGACTTTCTGGGGATCTTGTCGCTCTTTGCAGATCTGTGGCTATCTGTGGTCGGCGCCATAGATATCTATGTAGGATTACGGAAAACCGCCTTTTAATAAAGGTCCAGGCATGCCCGTTTCTGACCGCGCAGGCATCTTATGAAAGCTGCGAGTGCCGGAAATTAATCAAACAGACACCGCCGGCGATTCATCAGACTTAGGTGGTTGATCTGAGTCTTACGCTCAATATTATTCTTCCTCAGCGACAGGCCCTGAAACCACAAGCAACTGGGGCGCGCCGCAACCGCGCAACACCCGACAAAGTTCAAAAGTCCTTATGGCAACGACAGCGCTGATAATTATCTGCGGCGCCACCGTACCACTCTAATATTAAATTCCGGAGGTGACTCTTCGACGATTGCCACGATAATTTTAACAAACCTCTGCCGGCTAGATAGGAATCACGACTCAGGTACATCGACAAGCAGTTCAAGTTTTTGAGCCTGCCGTAACTTGAAACATCATAATCCTAATCAACTGAAAGTGTGGGCCTCAGATTATGCGCAGTGGCACTCGCCTTTTTTCTTCTGTGATGCTGTTATTATCGGGACAACGGAGGATCTGATTTTCTTGCGCTTTATCTAACCCTCAGAATGGTTTGGTTTTTTTGGAATCGTGTGCATGGCAAAAGGGCTGTTTGAATTCCAAATTTCCGCCAAAGTACTACAAATTTTGATTTCTCTGCTAAATTTCAATGAGAGGCGTACAGCTCTGCAAGAAGCGGCAAATAATAATAAACAAACATGGAGAGTGGTACAAATTTCAATTTGTCTGTTAAACTTCAAGTTTCATAGACGTACAAGATCTGCGAGAAGGGGCAAAAATAACAAAAACGCAAAATGGAGAGCCTAATCCCAGTCGCCCATGTAGTAGCCATGGGGATCCACCGACATTAATAGTGCCGAGATTTCCGACGCTTGATGAGAGGCGTCGTCAGAAAAAGGAATGTCCTTCAAAGGCGTGTGCTTGAATGGACATGTTCCGGCGGCGACGAGACAACCTTGTCTGGTGTGGAAGAACATACATTCCACGTCGTGTTCATCCGCCTGCCCCGTGGTAAATACATGCATCTGACGACGACTGTCAATGCAGAGATATAGACTTACCTTGACGCGTTCAAAAATTGGATTCCACTTTTCTGCGACCAATGCGGCGCAGTTTGATAACTTTGGTTGATGCTCTTGATGATCTGGATCGTGTCTGACGAAGAATTCAAAGAAAATCATAGGTCGGAACCCGCGAAACTCACTCAGGACGCGGCGCCTCTGGTGGAACAATACTCCCTGTGCGTTAATTAGCAGGAATCCCATAATTTACAGGGAGCCAGCCCACCGTGAACTTCCAAATTCACCACCATCTGTTAGAGAAAAAATCAGGTTCAGCCAGCAGCACCGTAAATCAACGCGACTGACATCATAAAACGACCGCGCCCATGAGGTCGAAGCCATCTGCAACAGATTCCCCGGCATCCCGATGTTCGGATCGACCGCCATTGACTCCTCCATACCACAAATCGTGCCCGCCAACCCGCCGTCTCCGCGGAACTTCCACCCCAAATCCTCCCCTTTCTCGCCCTCGTAGTCCCAGAACACATTGTACCTCACGCCTACCTCGAGCTGTGCGGCCGAGAGCACCACGCCGCTGGAGTCGATGGTGACACTGTCGTTGGGATAGTCGGCATAACGCGCTTCCCAGCGGTGTGCGCCGTGCAAAAACGCGCACACTTTGCGGATGGCTTTGTCCGCGAGCTCTCTCTGCTCCCCGAGGGTGTAGTTTTTCACTGGTTCCGATTGCGTCGCGTACATCCCCGAGTCAGACGAATGAATGTCGCGCAGCGGCGTGTGTTTGAATGGGCATGTTCCGGCGGCCGCGAGACAACCCTGCGTGGTGTGGAAGAACATACATTCCACGTCGTGTTCATCCGCCTGCTCTTAAGTAAATAAATGCATTCGACAACCACTATCAATGCAGGTATATAGACTTGCCTTGACGCGTTCAAAAATTGGATTCCACTTTTCGGCGACCATGGCGGCGTAGTTTGGTTGGTACTCTTCGTCTTCGTCGTCTGAATCATGTCTGAAGAAGAGTTCGTTCCAAATTAAACAAACCATAGGTCGCGACCCACGAAACTCACTCAGGACGCGGCGCCTCTGGTCGAACAACACTGCCTGCGCGTTAATTAGTAGGGATCTCGTAATTTTAAGCGAGCCAACCCACGATGAACTTCCCAATTCACAACCATCTGGCAGGGAAAAAAAGAGAAGAAAGTCAGTTTCGTCCAGCAACACCTTAAATCAATGCGACTGACATCGTAAAACGACTGTGCCCATGAAGTCGAGGCCATCTGCAACAGATTCCCCGGCATCCCGATGTTCGGATCGTCCGCCATCGACTCCTCCATGTCGCAAACCGTGCCCGCAAACCCACCGTCTCCGCGGGACTTCCACCCCAAATCCTCCCCCGTCTCGCCCTCGTAGTCCCAGAATACGTTGTACCTCACGCCTACCTCGAGCTGCGCGGCCGAGAGCACCACGCCGCCGGACTTGATGGTGACACGGTCGTTGGGATAGTCGGCGTAGCGCGCTTCCCAGCGGTGTCCGCCGTGCAAAAATGCGCGCACTTTGCGGACGGTTTTGGATGCAAGAGCTCTCTGCTCCTCGAGGGTGTAGTTTTTCACTGGTTCCCTCGATTGCGCTGCGTGCATCCCGAACGGCATCCCGAAGGGTGAGAACATCATTTCTGGAGTAAAATCTGCGTTTTGGACTTGTAGTCGCGGTGAAAGGCCAAGAAAAAAAATGAGTCGCGTGACGCGTTCAATCGCGTCGCGCGACGCGGCCAAACAGGACCAAAGTACATATAACTTTGACTTTGAGGCATTCCCATTCCGATATTTTCCTTTGCAAGCAAAGAGATTCGGTGTATTACATGCTAAAAATAATTCAACTATAGGGATCTGATATACAACCTCACCGCTCAACACGGGTGCGCCTTGACTTGCGATGCAGTCTGGAAAAGCGCAACTTCGGCCGCCCTTCTCTTGACCAAGCCTGCCAAAACCTTCCCACCAGCCTTATTGAATCGGGGGATTTCCGCAGCGGCGACGGTATTGGGATCCTCGCCGGCATTCAGGCGCTTCAGCAACGTCGAGGACTTCAGCGTCCCGCACCCGAGGTTAAACGCGAACGAGGTGAGCGCGCCGAGTTGGTTGTCGGTGAGCGTCACAGAGTTGCTGACGGCGCTGTTCACGCAGGAGACGAACTGCTGGAGGTCGTTGTTGAGGAGCTGCGATGCGGTGGTCTGGGACAATGGGAAGGTGAATCCCGCGATGGCGCAGCTCTTCGAGGTGCACTTGTGGCCGAACCCGACCGTGGCGAGGCCAATTGGGTCGGGAGCAGGGGAGGGCACGAAGCCCTCGAACTGCTTGATGAGGCTGATTGTGGCATCGTTGGGGCTCGGTCCGCCACACGTAAGTGAGTCCGCAGCGCTTGTAGGTGCAGCAGCGGCGGCCGTCGTTTGGGCCGCCGCAGCGGTCGTTTGCGCGGCGGCGGGCGCAGCGCTTGTTGACGCAGCGGTAGGAGAAGAGGCCTCCGAATCGTCGGTGCTGGCGGTCTCCGCAGCGCTGGATGTCGAATCGGCATCCACAGCGCTGGATGTTGAGCTGTCCTCGTCCTCACTATCTTCCGAAGCGGGGTCTGTGATGCTGGCATCTGCTGCCGTGCTGGTGGTGTCGGGGTTGGCGTCGGTGGTGGTCTCCGTGCCATCATCGACGGTATCCGTGCCATCGTCTATGGTCCCCGTGCCGTCGTCTATGGTCCCCGTGCCGTCGTCTATGGTCCCCGTTCCATCGTCGCTGGTATCCGTGCCATCGTCTATAGTCCCCGTGCCATCATCGTCTATTGGCGGTTGGTCTCCATCCGTGTCGGTCACAGGCGCACTCCCGTCCTCTCCCACTCCACCGTCCAAAGAGCCATCGTCTATTGGCGGTTGGTCTCCATCCGTGTCAGTCGCAGGCGCACTCCCTTCGCTGGGGTCAATATCCACATCTCCGCTGTCGAAAGAGCCGTCCTCTCCAGCCCCATCGTCTTCACTTCCTTCCCCAAAGTCATTATCCGTCTCGCTTCCATCGTCGAGAGAAGTGTCTCCCGAGTCAAAAGACGAGTCAGTCTCTGTGGAATCGGAATCCTCTCCAAAGGAGTCAGAGGTGTCTTCTGAGTCCCCAGAATCGAAGTCGTCGGGGTCGACAGAGGAATCGTCTTCTCCTTCGGAGTCCCCAAAGTCGAAATCGTCGTCTTGCCGGGCATATTTCAGATGGGGATAGCCAAGCTTGACTTCTTGGCGAACGCAGGCCCGCAGAGACCTGAACATTGGGGAGTAAGCATCCGGAAAATCTTGGGGATTTATAATGCAAGACGAGACAACGAACCTGTCGCATAACAGTTAATTGACCTGCTGCAGGCATCAGCCCCGCCGACGCAACGCCGGTCGCTGACAGCCACTGGGGCACCGTGCACGAGGGTAGCTAAGAGAAGCACTAGGGGAATGGCGAGCATCGTGAATCAGAAATAGTAAAGAAAGAAGGATCTCGTCGAGAGATGAACAAAGGAGAAGGAAATGAAAGGAACAAATGAGGAGCAGCATGGTATGGGAAGGCCTTTTAATGGTCGGGAGGTGCGGATTGGCAGATTGACAAGTCCATCCAAAACCTGCCAGAAGCCATAAATCCAACCCAAAAAATGACATGCATCAGTCGATCGGCTGTTCGGTCAAGTCGTTTACTTATGGTCCGTGCTGAGCAATTGACAGTATAGATGAACTGCCGGCGTCGAACGGGGGCGGTGCGCGTCTGTTGTCAGTTGAAGGAAATGCGCGCGGCTCACAACGGTGAGCAATAATTTTAGCTAGGGAGCAATATGAATCCATGACCACAGGGAGCATATAATCCAGACTGATAGGCATAGCATCAAGATGAATATCGGTTTGTAGTAAACGTATCGCAGCAGTTTGGCAGCTTGGCGCTAGCGTCAGTTATTGAGCAGCTGAGCAGCCTTCTCCGTGTATCCAGGATTGCGAGTAATGGGATCATGAGGTTGCGTCGGAGACTCGGTAATAAGCCAAGTATCAAGCCCTTCAAGCTTCAAGCCAAACAAGCAGCGTGAAGCAGACATGACAGTTGAAAGGAAGATGCCAGTTTTCATCAGGCATCAGTGGCAGTGTGCTAGTTCCAATCAAAGGCAACGAATTTCAGCAGGTTCTTCATATTTGGAGGGCGACTATGGCCCTAATCTATCCACGCATCAGATACTTCAGCTATAAAGTTTTACCAAAAAATAAAGCAGAAAGAGGCATCTTGCTAAACCAGCCGTCTATCAATATTAACCTTTCCAATAATACTAGTACAACGCTTAGAGTGGGCTCAATATCAGGTTCTAGTATGTCAACCCGTTGTGGTTTACATCATTTACGCAGAGATGCCTTGGGAGACGCGGCCGAGTTGAACTAAATTGAACTCGGCGACGTTCGGCTGTCTCATTACCGATCAAAATCCGAGTCTGAGCTTCAAATCGTTTTCTTCTTACGTTCATCAACAGCGGTCACTACTGGCCTGGCTTGGCGCAGCACTATCATCTCGCCTATCTATCATGCTAAAAGTCCAGGTTTCGAACACCGTCTGTTCAGGTCTGTTCTCTACTGCTCCAGCGGATTCTGATTTCAACAATTGACCGGGACGCTTCGAACTGGTGGTCGAGGCTGGCAGATCTCTTCCGACTTGGCGGCGAGAAAATTTTCTATCTCTCGTCCGCAGCGCTCAGCACTAGCCGCTACTCCGCACCCTGACTTGATTTCGGGCATTCATCTCGCTAATTTCGTGGAAGGAGTATGTTTCAATCCCCATGAACCGTGTGTGCACCAGCGATTTAGATCATCAAAAAATTGCCAGGGCTCATTTGAGTTCCAGATATTATTGCCGACTTTGTTAGAGGATGAGATGTGGCCCACCCGGCCCCACAACGAGACGAAGGAAACTTCCGAAGAGCCAAAAAGTGATACGGGACCGCAAAAAAAAATTCTCACCGCCTTTTTGTACTATGCGCTCAGCCGCGCACTATGTGTGATGAGCAGCTTTGGATATAGATACCTGTCTGAAAAAAAAAAACTAGCTCCCACAATTCGATTTCTTTCTTACGTGACAGGCTGTGACAGGGTGTCACAATGCTTCCCAAACTGATTGCGTTCGACCTTGAGTAGGTGCACGCCATGCTCGAGGATGTCCTACACTAATGCTATGAAGCTATACACTCTGGGATCTATGGATTGACACCCACGTTACTGGTCCCCTCCGTCGGTCTGGGGAAGCTGTCGTGGATGCGTATGGCACGCCTGTCGAATTCTACCCTGATGTTCCCGACATTCTACGGCGGCTCCGCGACCAAGATGTTCTCCTTGCTGCCTGTTCTCGTACCCACGCCCCAGATATGTGCGTCAGGCAGCACCTCGTACCGCCGCTGATTCCGGAGCAGTATCTGCGAATAGGGCCCGCCAAGCGCTGAAGCTACTCCACGTCGCAGGAGATGACGCCGAGCCTGCGCTGCCCGCAATAGAGCTGTTTGATGACCTACAAATCTACCCTGGCTCCAAGCTCAGGCACTTTCGCGCACTGCATGCCCAGACCGGCGTCCCCTATGAGCAGATGGTGTGTTATACTTTTCCTCACCCAGGTTTTATGAGGATTCAAGAGTTCCAATGTAGCTGTTTTTCGACGATGAGCCCCGCAACCGCGAAGTGGAGAGCCTTGGTAGACATTGTGTTTCTGAAGATAGGGAATTGCCGCTAATATGTTCCTGCAGGGGTAGTATTTCACCTCACACCGACAGGAGTCGACAATGCTACGTTCGATGCCGGCGTTCAGGCGTGGAACGCCCGCAAGTCCAAGTAATACATAGAAGCTTTCAAATAGAACTCGCTTATAACTCATCTTGCGCTCACCATCTCGCATTGACAACGGCGTAAAAACGCCGCTGGCCGATTCGTCGCTGTGCGTCGGTGATAGCACAGCACACTTTCCGATCAATCGTTCCCTCCGATCCGTTGACTTAGGTCCCACACACCCGAAACACCCTTTTTGAGCGCTCTTGGGTGTTTGCCGCCTTGGACTCAGCGAGACTGCCAGGCTGGGCGCTTTGAATAGTGTCTTTAACCTGGAATAACACTAGACTGCTTTCCGGCGCTGGATACTAACACTGGCAGATACTAACAGATTCTGCGCATGGTATTTAAGGTCTATTTTTAGTCACCAAGCGGTGAGTTTGATGGACGCGGCTGGCGATCCCCGTTATACTTGAAGAGCCCTGATGCCAATCGGTACCTTAGAGCCTGTTCGGCTGCAAGATGCAGATGCAGATCCAAGTGAAATTTCCTTATAAGGGAGATCCAACTTTTGTCACATCATAAGTCCAGACGTCGTTCGGATTTCTTCGGATGTTGCCAAATAAGCGCTCAGCGTTGTCGACGGCGCTGGCCGATTGAGGCGAGAGGCCTTTTTACCTCTAGAATACAGTGATTTGTGCGGATAACTCTTTTCCTCGGTGACTTTGAACCTTGCTCACCTTTGGATCACAAAAATACCCAATTTGAGAGCACAGAGTGGAAAGGCGGGATCCCGACTCTCATCCCGACCTGTTCCCGACATACAGATGGCGTGGCATCGAGCATCGATGTGACACGGGCGGATATCCTCTGGATCTTCCCACGACTACTAAAAAAGGGAATTGGCAACGATGCAGATGCAGCATCTTGCAGCCGAACACACTCTTATCTTTCTTTTCCTCCCCCCATGTTTTCCTCCGTCTTGTTACTGGCCTCAACCGCCGTCGCCTCTGTGCGGGCAGCTTACCCCGCAGGCGTTGTCGCCACAGGAACCCAGGGCGTCACGAACCCGCCCGTCCCAACCATGCCGACGATTATTAACCAAACCTCCATTGCTCGCCTGCTCAGTGTAAATTCTATTGACGATTTCTGCCTCTTCGGTCCGCCCATACTGGCAGCGATTCCTGACACCGAAGTGAGTTGATCCGTTTCCGCGAAGAGCGGATTTTGGCTGATATTTTTTTTTTGTTCATAGACCGAGGAGATCGCTTGGTGTGAGCTGCCCTGATATCTGATGCGCCGTTGGCAGCTATTGATGTTTTTCCCGCTGCAGGTACAATGCCCCGTAACAACGCGCGCGTCATCCCGGACGGCACTATTACTGGTGTTTCATTCCTGAAAACCGACTTCTACGTACAAATCATGGGCACCGGTGACTTCACGAACATTAATATCCAAAAAGGCGACTCTGGTGGTGAGCTTGACCCCCATGGCGCTGAAGGCACTGGAAACCCTGTCGGCGGCAATGTCACCACCACCGTCGCCGATGGCACGGACCTGCCCATCGCCGAGTGGATGCTGTACATCTCGGACAGCCAGTTCTGCTTGCGCGCCTGCTACAACGCGAACTCTACATGTGCGTTTTTTCCCCCCTTTCCCCTTCTTTTTCTCTTTTCCACAAATTTTAATGTCGATTCCACAGACAGCGCAGCATTCATGTGTTGGCACGAATTGGACGTTATGGGTTGCGAGTTCGTCATGCCCGGAACTTACAACCCCCCCGGCACCTTGTCCGTCGCGTCTAATTTTTTTTTGTCCCTCTTCACTGATCGCGTATTCCAGCGAGACCTGTGATGCTGAGGTCGCATACCCCCCAGGCTGGTACCCCACCGTCGTCGACGGCACCACAAGCTTCTCGACTTTCGCGCAATTTTTCACTGGTGTTTACACTGGCGCTGATGGTCAGCCGACACCGTACACTGTCGGCGACACTGTGACTCCCGACGCGCCGTTCAGCACGCCAAGCTCTTCGAACTGTGTCACCAAGGCCACAATCTCCAACGGTATCGCAGCCTCTTTGCTGACCGCCAACGCCGTTGGGACCGCTCTTCCGGATGGCTTCTCCTCTAGCACACCACTCTCAGCCCCGACTGGTACCCCCGCCGGTGAGGGTGCAAGCGCCTCTGGCGGTTCTGTTATTTCCACTTCAAAGAAGGCTACCACCCCGGCAGCCGGTTCCACTGGCGCTTCAGGAGCTAAGTCGACCGGCGGCGCCTCCGCCTCGAACTCGGGTGAGTTGGATATCTGATGCGCTATCAACAGCCACTGATTTTCTCTCTCCGTAGGTACCGCCCCTGGAACCTCCGGTTCTAGTGCAGGGCTCCGTAGTTCGCGCGTCGGATATGATTTCACTGGGGAGTTTGCAGGCATTGCCCTCGTCAGTCTCTTTGCTGGTCTCGCCGCTATCGGTCTCCTGCATTAAGCACCGAACATGTCGCCCTTACTTGTAAGGCTCCTCGTTCTCCCTCTGCCGCTATACTCACCTGTTTCCAGACATCCACGCGATTTAATTGCACAAACCCCCGGCCATACGGTCTACCCACCCTCGCTTTCATGACGCTGCGATGCATTGATGATATACCTCGGATTTTATTGTATACATACCTCGCACGTTCCACGGTCGTTTCAGGTTTCGTTCGGTTCCCCAGGACATTGTTTTATATTTGGGTATTATACACAGGCTAGACGGCATGAAAATGACCTTAATTTTCAGTAGTTTCCATTCAGCAATACTCAAAGTTGTTGTGCTGTGTTGTTCCCTCTGTTTCGACGCGCCTAGTCACGTGGACCCTTCCCAAATTTAGCATCAGCATGAGCAGTGGCTTCTTCCTTCTCGATTGGCGATCGCGTCGAACTTCAACGAATCGCCGACCCGAACTCGGTGCTCTTCGTACTCTGGTTCGGAACGTTGTCCCCCGGTCTTGTCGATGCATTGCGTCTGAGCTTCTGCTCGTGCCGCATGCGACGATTATCTTCAGTTCTTCTGCGGAGCTTCAAGTTTGAAACCCGTCGGGATTTACTCACGGATCTTCTCCGCAGTCGTCTCCCTGTTATACCTGGTGGCTAATTCTATGTTTTTTTCTCTTTGCTCCACTTTCAGTTCTCATGCATGCAGGCTCAGCTGCTTTAACTCGATGTACGATGATACAGTACAGGAAAAAATGTTGTCGGATGGTTGCAGTGAGGGAACCGGCTTGAAAACGCGAGCTCAAAGCGACTAATTGGGGACATCAGGTGTCCCTCTCTAAAATTAGGCGTTCCGATAGGTGTATTTTTGGTCAGTCAGATATTTATTGTCTTGCCTGGACGCATGCTCCTCCAGCGACTCCAGTATTCATTCGCGCTTTCCAGTCACATATATCTGTCTCCAGATCGTTACAGGTTGATTTTAATTTTTCAGGATTTTCTTATTAATTTTCAAGCGTGCCGGCCTCAAAGACAAGAATGGTGCGTGCTGTCACCGAGAACCAATGATCGCTCATAAAGAGCGGCTTGATCACCTGTTCCTAGAATATTCCCCTTCTCATGCTCCTCTTCAGCGTACTGCTCGGCGCTGCCGCCGTTACTTCTGTCAGGGCTGCATCCTCCTCGTTCCCTGCCGGAGTTATTGCTACAGGGACTCAGGGCGTGACTAACCCTCCTGTCCCGACGATACCAACAACTATAAATCAGACTTCTATGGCCCGACTGCTCAGCCTTAACTCGATAGACGATTTTTGTCTTTTTGCCCCGCCTTCAGGCCCAGACCTCATAGGAAACACTGAGGTACGATATCGCTCTCGTGAACTTGCTCTTTATTCTTATTTCTCATGATCCTAGACGGAAGAGGTCGCATGGTGTGAGCTGCCTGGTTATCTGACGCGTCTGGGAGCCGCTGATTTCTTTCTCTCTCTCTCTCTTTACAGGCACAAAACCTCGGAATAATGCCCGGGTCATCCCGGATGGCGTAATCACTGGTGTTTCTTTCCTGAAAACTGATTTCTATGTCCAAATAATGGGTACCGGCGACTTCACCAAACTCAACATTCAGTCAGGGGATGAAGGTGGCGAGCTCGACCCCCATGGTGCAACCGGCGCGGGCAATCCAGTTGGGGGGAACGTGACGACCAATATTGTGGATGGAGTGGACGAGCCCATTGCCGAGTGGATGTTATACATCGATTTCAACCAGTTCTGTGTCCGGGCATGTACAAACGCGAATTCTACATGTCCGTCTTTCTTCCCATTTATTTCTCCCTTTTCCCTTTTTCTAATTTTTGAATGCCAATTCCACAGACGCTGCAGAATTCATGTGTTGGCACGAACTAGACGAGATGGGTTGCGAGTTCGTTATGCCTGGAACTTATAATCCCCCCGGGACTTTGTGTGTAAAGTCCTCGATTTTATCGCTTCGCACTGACCGTCTTCCAGCGAGTCGTGCGATGCCGACGTCGCATATCCGCCAGGCTGGTATCCTACTGCCACTGTCGATGGCACCGTGCAATTCTCCACTTTTGCCCAGTTTTTCACTGGGGTCTTCACAGGCGCTGATGGACAGCCGACTCCATACACTGTTGGCGACACCGTCACTCCCAGTGCCCCGTTCAGCATCCCAAGTTCGTCGAACTGCGTCACCACACCGACGATCGCCAACGGCATTGCACTGGCGTCGTTGACTTCCGGAGCAATTGGGACGGCACCTCCGTCCTTTAGTTCCGACGCGGCCGCAGCCACAGCGGCTGGAGCAGGCAGTCCTCTCACCGGCTCAGGTAAGCAAGCTAGCACATAGACAAGGACACCTGTTATAATAACACCGGATCCGTAGCTGCTTCGCCCACAGATTCCTCCGCTCCAAATGCCGCATTCCGAGGGATTCATATCGGATACACTGGCAATACCATTGGCGAATACGCAGGAATTGTCCTCGTAAGCTTAGTCTCAGGTCTGGCCGCGATTGCTATGCTGCATTAAGAGGTTGCTTTTTCGTGAGCCTACCTACCTACTTCTAAAATTCTGCTTAAATATAACCAGGACGCACACTTAAGGTTCCGCTCGTTATTGTAGGACAATGCCCAGCTTATGAACTGTACGAATTGCTTGACGCTGGTAATGTGCTCAAGCTTTTCACTTTACGAACAGTGATGTTTCGGGATACATATGTAACGCTTGGAAAAGTACACGATACTCGTTTAGAGTGATAATCAAGGCTGAAGGTCGGAGTTGAACATGAATCCAGGTCTCCACAACGTAATTCTAGATAGTTTCGATGATAGGGTCCTTCAACTTGCGGCCCATGTCGATCTCCGAATCGTTGTAGCGATTATCGGCGTCGTACCAGAATCCGATGAGTTCCTTCTTCCCCGGAAACATCGTCGACTCATCCTCGCTGAAGATAAGTCGCGCAAACTCCCAGTCATCATCTCCTATGAATGCTAGATTGCATCCGAAGGCCGCCGTGTCTTCCTCGCTTTTGAAAAAGGACGACGATTTGTCGTCATCAAGGTGTGTCTCGAGCTTCGAAGGCCTGGAAAAAAAATCAGGCGGACTCGCATCTGAAAGAAGCGCGCAAACCGTGCCAAGAGCTTCAGGACATCCGGCCCATTTGCCGCGTCAACGAGGAAAATGTTATGCGAATCGTACGTCTCCAGCCGCTCCCACCGTTCATTATCGGGGTCCTTTTTGTGCCGATACTTGCCGGCAGCTTCGAGGGCCCTTTGTCGCTTTGTGGCTGCAGCCCATCCCGATTCTGGGTCGATATCCGCGAAGAACCGCGCAGCACGAAAGGACTCTGCACAGTGGTATCCCCAGTCGTACCGGTTTACCCAACAGACGCGCGGGTTTGCAGAACGAGCTTCCCAGCAGACAGGTCGGGCAAGGAGAAGTAGTTCAAGTGGGTCGCAAGACGAATGGTATGCTAGCCACGAGTCTTTCGGCGCATCTGGATGGCCGTATCCATTAACCTTTGCGACCTAGTTTGTGCGTTGGTTATATTCCGCGAGATGAAATGTGAGCTGCCGCACCTTCCAAAGCCCGACTTTAGCAGGAGCGCGGAACGTATAACCCGTGGTGATGACGGTACCGCTTGGAACCGTCCTGTCCTCCGTCGATGGGAAGTCGTGCTTAGCAGTCATGACGCCGCTCAGAATCGACGCCAGTTGGCCCCAGAGGATTTCGCCTGGGACTCGGAGTAAAAAATAAAAAATACAGTTGAGTGAGATCGATCTTACCAGACGCAATAGTAAACGTTCCTTGAAGTTCCTGCACGACAGCGAGTTTGGCATCTTTCCATGCAGGTTGGAAGCGGTAACGGGCATCATCATCGTCTGAGTTGTCTGAGCCGTTGTCGTCCGGCGAGGCGGGCCGCGGTTCTTCACGCTCGCCAAAGGCAATCCAATTCTGGGGTTTTTTGTTGCCCCAGTCACGGCTCCGCTTCAGCTCGATGAGAGCTTCGAATGTCTTGCATTCGCGTTTGTGCCCGCGCTTCCAGGCGTCCGTTTGACAGTCCTGAGGATATTGAAATAAGAATAGATTAGTCCGACGACAATGAAATCCCCTACCTTGCCGCAATAAGATGTCCCAAGGCACCGAGAGCAACGAAGGAGGGTAGTTTGATTGGGTACTTCCTCGTTGCCGCATCCTTTACATTTTTTGGCCGAGTCAACCGGCGTCTCACTCTCAATATCATCATTGATGCGAAGTAGCGTCTCTAAATTGCAGGGGAATATCTCGGGAGCAGTTAATCACCTTTGCGGTCTTTGTGAAATACCCCATGCTCACCTTGACGAATTTGGCATGATCCAGACGCAAACCATACACTCCAAAGGAGAAATATTTCTTCTCGGCGTACAATATCGCAATAGTGGATCCGACTTTGACATCGAATTGAGCCTCCAGGTCGAAATTCGAGGACAGCTGAGTGCTCTCGCCGTCTTTGTCTTTGACCGTAAGCAGGTTGCGGATCGGAACTATGATATGCTCAACAATCTCCCCAAGATAACACCAGTGTCGGGGCGGTGGTTCGAGCTCATTGTCCCAGCCACGGCGCTCATACAGCTCGTATGGGGAACATTGGACGTAGGAGGGGAAGGATTTTGGATTGCGGAGGTCATGGGCCGGGAATTTTTGGCTTTCTTCGTCTGAGTCTCCACTGTAGTCTTCAGATCCATCGCTGTGGTCTCCCCATTCGTCGACCCCACCAAAGCCACCACTCGCATCGGAGTCGCCACTCGCGTCGAAGTCCGAGTCCCCTTCATAGTCATGACCGCCATAGATGCCGTCGATGAGGTCGGCGGGGGGCTCGTAGTCGATGGCATCCATGGGGTCGCGGTACGGGATACGAGGCATGGTGGCAATGGCAGAGAAGGAGAAGAACAAAGAACCGGACTCCGCAAATTTACGCGACCACGTGTGGCTTTGATCTGGCTGAATCCGCATCTGAGTGAACGCGTTCCCGTTGTTTACAACAGCGTTCCACCAGGTTCGACCCTCTTTGACCTCAAACTTATTTTCTCCGCCAATAAATAAATTTCGGGGGACTCATATAAGTGTTGAGCTGAAGTGGTAACTCATGCAACTCGGTCACGGTGTGGCCGCGATTTGGATATATTTTGAAGGTCGTGGCTTATAGGAGACGTTGGGAACGTCGCAGTATAGTAGTAGTGGTATGGTCTGTCTGCTTACCGAGGATATAAAAAGACATTAAGAAATGAAATCCTGCAATGCGTTACGTGCCCCTGTATCAACGTCGATCTCCTTGACGGTATGTGCCCACAGTGTTTTCCGTCCCTCCTCCGTGCCAAAATACTTCTTCATCCCGATATCTTCGCCCTTGTCGTTCCGTCTCATGAATCCCTTTTCGCCGCTGAACAATG
Organism: Mycena leptocephala; assembly: GCA_029378395.1. Lineage (NCBI taxonomy): Eukaryota > Fungi > Basidiomycota > Agaricomycetes > Agaricales > Mycenaceae > Mycena > Mycena leptocephala. The sequence continues at coordinate 194,095 of JARJLF010000291.1, forward strand.
CAAAGAGCATGTACTCTGCGCAAACAGCGGGAGAGATGCGAACATCCACACCATGGGCTTGAAGATGGGCGCTACCAACCGCATACCCCAATGTTTTGAGTTATATATCGGAGTGTTGACGAATCCGGGGCTGATATGCGTAAAGGCAATTTCCGGATCCCGGAGCGCAAATTCCTGGGTCGAGAGTTAAGTGTAATCCCTCCGTGCAAAACTGGGGAAAGATACCTCAAACGCCATGTCCGTATACGTGAGGCTCGATCGGACTGCAGTCACCCCGGAATATTTGAGCTTTAGGCCCAAATTCGTGAGATCTACAGGCATTCCATTGTCTGTATCGAGGACCGACAGGACTTTCGACGCCTCCCCGGCATTGTTGGCCGCTCGCAAAGAAGGCAGGAGGTCGCTGATCATTTTCCACCGCCCATAGTACCGGACTGCCAACTGGTGGTCGATGCCCTCCTCCGTCTCGTTCCTGCCGCGCAGGCTCACATAGCCAGAGCTAATGACCAGGAAGTTTATCTTCGGAAGCGTTCCAAGAGCCCGCTTGTGACGACAGTAATGTTCTTCATCAACGACGCCTCGCACGCAACGAATTCGTGCTTCCAGCCCGTTTCTGTCGACGGTTTTGGAAATGTTGCTATAATGGACTCCGCTGCCGTCTCGTTGCGCCCGACAATAACGATGTGCGCGTTGCCCTTGGTGTAGCGCGCAAAAGCTTCCACAATTCCTCGCCTATTCCGGAAGTGCCGCCAAAGAAGACGGCAACCGGGAGGTATGCAGGAGAGAACTTTGCATTGAACGCTTTAGCAGCAGAGAGAGAGGGCATGGTTGAGGAAAGAAACGATTCGTGCCATCATCAAAATACGTAGACTCGTCACCAGTCTGCCATGGACGGCAGACTGGTGACGAGTCTACTAACTTTGATTACCGTGCTGGTCGGATGTTATGGCACAACCCGCCGACTCAACATTCTTCATCGCCGTCGGATGGTCTACTTTGGCCATGCCAGGCCCCCGGCACTACCTTGGTGGTTGGTCGGATTTCTAGCCCGATTTTTTGGCTGTTTTACTCTATGAAATTGTGTTTTCTCGGTCTGTTTTACTCTATATCGACCAACTTTATTTTCATCCTGTGATGCAAATTTTCGCCCCTCACGCCGCATTTTTGGACTTGCTCGCACGTCACAACCTCAACACGCCGCTGGACTGGTTACTTCAAGCTGAGGCGGCCAAAAATCATTCTCCCGCCCTCCAGACTACAGTATATCCTGTTTCAAAAAAAATCTCGCGTACTCTATTTACGACCGACCCCAGCCATTTTTAGCCTGTTTTACTCTATGAACGGCCGGAGATTGGGGTCATTTTTGGCCTTCAAGTAGTGACCGGGGCCTTTGCGGTGATGGGGACAAATGGTGCAAGAAAACTGTATCACATTGCATGTCAGGGTCGATTGATTCCAGCCCATCATGCAACAGTACCCTCTTAAATCTCTGTCTCCAACCGAAACAAACTATCTAGTTTTCCCCACGTCTGCTCCCTGTCCATTTCCCACTTTTCGCGGAGCTTTGTTACACAGAGCGCGCACAGCCCGCGCCCATCGGCACCCGCCGACTCGTTCTCCCAGTCAATTTGCACGAGCATTTCCAATCCGCAGAGCACGTCGAAGCGGTAGTTTTGGAACAGTCCGGAGTCGTGCACGAGACGCCTATAAGTCGCGTACTGGATCGGCGCGCATCCGTCGTGCTCGTCGGTCGTGGCGAAGGCGTCGAAGGCAGTCGCAGCGTACCAGACGAGGTCGAGCTGCTCGCGGGCGCTGACAAGGCATAGGATGTCTGCGGGCAAGAGCCGAGAGTGCTCATACGGGGCGGGGTGGCGCTGGATGTCATCCTCGTTGTCTTGCCCGAAGCCGGGGGTGCGTAGGAGCTCGTAAAGAGAACGTTTGAGGACACCAGAGACGCCCCAGGCGCGCCCGATAATGACGGTCTCTGTAGCATATGGGATGACGGCGGTGGAAAGCGTGCTGAGGGAAGAGGACCACATTTTCTGGATCGATCGAGTCGCCCAGTCACGGAACATGGGAAATTTTAGCTCAGTGGAAGCGCGCAGAATCGCCGAGATGACGGGAAACGGAGGAGGCTCGTGGCAGTATGAGCTGGAGAGGCGGAGTCAAGAGAGAGGTCAAGCACTGGGGCTTTGAAACGTACATGGCATTCTCCAAAGCAGTCAGCAGCAAATCAAAATCCATCGCAGTGACTCCAAGGGCGGGGACATGAAAGCACCTCTGCACGTTCTTGACGTCAACGAGAATTATGTTTCCGTCCATGTACGACCGTTTTGGGTCTGGCATGAGCCTGCCCTCTTCTATCGCAGCAAAGACGTCTGAGAACCACTCAGAGTGTTTCGAAAGCGTACTCTTCCGCAGCCTCATCCATAAGTCGTTTATGCGCAGGAACAAGTCTCCCTCCAAATCCCAGTGCTTCACGTGTCGAGTCGATGACCGAGGTCGTTTTTCGGCGGGACGGCCCTCAAGACTTTCGCCGGGAGGTGAGCCCGAGTTTCTTTTGCGTTTAGCAGATTCAAACGAGGGGAGTTCGATTGTAGCGGGTCGTCTCTATCCTGTGTCAAATCCTGAGTCTGTACGGGTGAGCTGGTGTTTGGCGAGAGATTCATGTCACGCTGTCACATGATCACGTGAGGTTATTCAACGCGTCGCGTCCAACTTTGTTCTGAGTTTCTCAAGACAATCTCAGGGTTTAAATATAACAGAATTGGGGACATGACCGAGAAACCGTAGTCCAAAGACTTAAATCAGTCTTATTCATTTTAATCACCAACCCGCAAAAGTCTTGCGAACTTGGTTCAAAGCCTCCACCGCCTCCACATTCAAGTCTGCACCATTCCGACTCTTTTCCATTTCCAGCCATTCAGAACTTGATGCCGTCATCTCGATCAACTTGAACTCTCTCTCACCGAAGGTGCGCCGGAACCGATATTCGACCAGAAAATCAGGCGGCGCCGACGCACCTAAGTCGCACGACTCACATCCCGTGAGCTCGACCTCTGAGCGCGCGCCCCACAGGAGAATATGGACGTCGGAGAGGTGCACGAGCGAGTGCAGCGCGTCGCCGATTTGCGCCGCGTACTTCTCCGGGGGGAAGAGCGACGCCGGCGTGCGCCCGTAGTCTGCGAACCGCACGCGCTCATGCAGGCGCACGCTGAGGTGCTGCAGCGCCGGGAGCGCCGCGAAGCACGCGTGGTAGTGGCTCTAAAGAAAAAAAGCACAGTCAGAGCCACCTATCTGAATGGTGTGGTGTTTATATACCATTGGCTTGCCGAGGCTGGCGTTCAGATGTGTGAGATTGGGAAACGCCGCCGCGAGATAGTCGAACGCCGCCGGGCAGAGCAACGCGGGGTATCGGGCGATGCGACCACCTAGCGCGACCGCGCGCGCATCGAGCCTCGTTACGGCAGGGCCAGTGTTCCGGCGGAACAGCGATGGGGTGAACGGGAAGGGCGGCGACTCGGGCCTGTCCGCGTAATACTGGGGGAGTAGGATGGTGACGTTGCGCAGTCCCGCGCATGCGCAGATACGGTCGCGCAGTTGTTCACTGTGCCCGTAAATGTGCGAAGGCGGGGGAGGTACGCTGCGTCCGCATCCGAGGGGACACATATTCCGTCGACGTTCAGTGTGAGGTTCGTGAGGAGGGGGTTTGCGCGCAGGAGGGGGAGAAGTCCATGGCGTGGTCGTGGGGCGGTAACCACGCATTCAGGGAGAACTCGAACGAGGTAAGGGCGGGAAGGCATAACGCGTCTATCACTGCATTTAGATCGGCGTCGACGACCCGGGGTGAAGGGTCGGCGCGTCCGACGGAGAGTTTCAGTCTCAAAACCAGCGTGTGCAGATGCGGCGACGACAAGGGTAAAACCTTATTTTCTTCCGAGTGTGCGCCATAAAGGCTGGCATTCTTCGTACCCTGCCAGTGTATAGCGATGAGCGAGCGGCGTAGTAGATACAAAAATGCAAGGCTGACCACCTTCATGAAATCTGAATTCAGAATGCACTCCAGCTTCTCGAGATCCCGGACGCGGATGAACTAACCATGTTAGTCAGTAGCGAATGAATCGGCAAGGAAGAGTACACGCACATCAAATTGGGCGGGCTTCTCCTTCTCCTGGGCCAGCGAGTCCACTCCGCAGGTAACCGAAAGCTCCTTGAGATTCGGGAAATACCCCGGCGTAAGGAGGAGGCCCGCCAGCTCATTAGCTCCCATCTCCGAGTCCCACTTGAGCGTCCGCAGCGCCGCCCCGCGCACGACTCGGATCTCCTTGGCCTTTAAAGGCGCAATGTCGAGTAGGCCCCGTAGAGCGCCCAGACCCTGGGACATGTCAATCGCCCTATAGCCCATACCCGGGAGGGAAAGGCTCCTAATCGATTGTGTTGGGGAGTACGAGTGCTCGCAAAGGGTCCGCATGAGGAGCTTGGCTTGCTGCCAAGTCAGAGCCGACGCGGTCCTCATCATGTCACAGTAGAGGATTGCAGAAAATATTGAGTAGAATGCATGCGAGACAGCGGACAAGCGCGCGATAGACTGACGGCCGGATAATGCCGCTACTTCAGCCCATATTTCGAGGGGGACTTCGAAGAGTTGGAGCCAGGGCTTTTGTGAAGGACGGGGCAGATTCTCTGAACTTGAAATTTAAAGCGGCGTCAATCAGAAGACCAGCGACACGGGGGTAAAATAACTGGAATACCTGTGGGTACCCGAGAACTCGTTTGAGAGATCTCGCTGAGAAGTGATCGTGAGGAATAATGGTTGGCTTGAACGCACTTTCCTCAAGGATGGCCGAGAAGGAAGGGCCGGCCATTCGGAAAGCGATAAAACGTTTGGGACTGAATGCGTTTCTCCCGTGCCGGGCATTGTGGCCTTGGGTGAGATTTTAGACCTCGGTTTTGAAGAGGCTTAGGGGTTTCAAAATCTGACTCACAATAAACAGATCGAAGTGATCCCGGGTCCGTGCTCAATCGGTCCCACTTTGGGTTCAATAGCTTGGCACGAGACCGAGGATAAGGTTTTTACGAACAATACTATTTGGACCGAATATTCGCAGAGGATAGACTGAGGACATGGACGTTGAGAGAAGTGCTGCCGAGGTCTGCATTGATGAGATAACCTCATAAGTTCTATGCCAAATGCCAACGAAAGGCAGATTCGGCGCGTATAACTTGAAATGAAGGCAATCCGTTAATGGGAAAACTGGAACTGTCCGATGGGACATTACTGTGTCTCGATAAACTTCCGTTCGACTCAGCTTGGGCAGATAAGCGGAAGAATGGTATTTTCAACTCAGGGCAAGTGCATGTGCAAGGTGAAATAAGTCAGGTTCCAAACGACGATTACACCAGTCAATAAATAGTTAGAATAGCAGCAACCCCTGGTCTACCTTCGCCTCGCGATGACGAACAACTGCTCGAGATAGCTCATTATCCAAGTTCGACGAAGATAGTGCGCTAGAGAGAAATATGAGAAAACTGGCTTAAATCATGGAATCAATGAAAGTGGAATCAACGTACAATACGTCGTCCGACACAGCTGAAAGAGTTCCGGAATCACCGATGATATAATTGTACTCGAGTGCGGGGTTATCCAGTAGTTCCCACGTCGTCCGAGTCGTTTTGCCGTTAAAATAAAGCTGCCAAGAGTTAATGCGGCAAAGATCCATGGCTTTGGTGGGGAGAAACGTCGGAAGGGAAATGGTCCATGTGAAACTATCGCCGACCCAGCGGACCATCCTGACTCCGAGCTCGGATTCAGAACTCAGAGACGGTGCTCGAACCATCGTCCATCCGCGGTCTATGTACTTCTGCCTGCCAGCCTCCCTGCCAGCCTCCTGCCCGGCACTCAAGGTCCCGATTACCAAAGCCTGGTGTGTGACGAACGTCGACCAGGGATACAATGCAAATGCATTGTCGTGGGTGATGACATTCATGACGCAGGCTTCCGAATTATCAGATATATCTCGCATAAAGAAGGTTAATGGACATACTTGAGTGGAAGGCTAGGATTGTTTCCATTGGTGTGTTGGTGGCGACGATGACTTGAATCTTTTTGTCCCCTTTGTAAAAATCAAGGACATCGGCAATGCCCCGTCCCGAATAGCTCGGAGGCCTGTCCTTGGTTGACTCGGAGAGCTGCTTAAAGATGTCCTTGTTCTGAGATTCCCGGGGATCGAAGGTATACCCATTGCGCACGATAAACATCACAGCCAGGCTGGCAGATGTACGGTGGACGTAGATGTCGAGGTCGGAGCTCGGCCACGTCATGCGATTGAAGAATTGGAGGGCGACGGAACCAGAGATAAGCGTGCCCGTCAAGCTTTGCATAAACCTGAATTCTAGGACCCTGGTGGCATTGCCAAAAAAGGGCGATAGAAGACGAGGGAGACTGAAGCAAGTGTCTTTGACGAGAGAGTAGACGCGTCGGCATGTACCCATGAGCCGAACGAGGCTACGGGTGGGAAGCCGGGAAAATAACGCGTCGTGCGAGCCCATTTCTAACTCGCTGTTCAAAGTACGTGAATATCAATACAAAGCCCAGACGACGCGAATAACGCGTAAAAACTCACAAAAAGCGCATAGCGGCGGATTTTTCAGGCACGAAAAGCGAAGGATGTCCATCCATCCGGAGTCAAAAGCAAAAGGGGTGATGCTTGCGTATGTGGCAAACACTGTTGACATTCTGTGAGCTACGGCTTTTGATGTTGACTCTGGCAAACACTGCTGACATTCTGTGAGCTACGACTCTTGATGTTGCGTGGTAGACTTAGAGACCAGTTGAGTTGGTAAAAGCCTACGTGTTGCACAGTAGAATCCTACCGACTAGCTAGGTAGAGTATTTATACCTATCTAAGGATCCTTCGGATCTGTATCTAAAGACTCCTAATGAGTCCAACTGACTATGCCCGCTATGCCCGCTATGTATACTACGGGAAACTGATATATGTTGGAGATCCAAGCTTGACCATATGGTTCACATGTGGTTCACCATGGTATTTGTTATCGCTCCATGTGCTTGCCATCTGTTGCCATGCCTCCGTAGTATTTCATTTGATATTCATTGTACATATAAAGGTAGCATAGTTGTAGTACAAAACCTGACTGGTTTGTAACCCACTGCACTACCTTGCAACTATTATCCTGCTGGGAAGTCCTGTCCAGAGCCAAATTCTACAATATATGTACATCAAGTATCAAAGAAGTGATAACTATCTGTACTCAGACTGATGTGAACAAACCATCACATATCCTGACACTTCATTGGGACCCTGGCAGTAATACATCCTTTCTTCTTTCTTTCCTTCCTTCCTGCATGACCGCAAAGCCTGCAGCTGTTCTGCTCAGGGGCTTTGCCTCCAACCGATTGTGTCTCCTCCCCCCACTATAAAATACACTATGATGAATTGACGACGATGAACATGAACTGTTCGAATATTATAGGCCCTTGACTTACTCCTCGTAGGGTTCGTCACCCAACTGCACTAAGTCTATTCTTCTCCTCCTCCTCCGGCGGTCAACGTGCTTAGAGCCCAGCAAATTCAAGGAAACCGTGGTGGATATAATCTTCGGCCTCAGGTAGCTTAAGTCTCACAAAGTTTTCTTGTTTTCGATACAGTCTCAAACTAGGAAGCGCAACAAGGTGGAAGTGCAACACCAGGAATTACGTACTTTTGAGGCTTCCGACTAGGTCCCAAATTTATACTAGTATAGTAGGGTATCGTATCATCCTTCCCACAAAAACCTTTGTGTGAAAAGCTCCTGTAAAGCCCTCAAAATTGCGATGTTTGTGGCCACATTTCACAGCCTCAGATGCCAACTTACCAGACTTTTTCCTCTTTCTGTGTTCATAGCACTGGCATATGACAATTTCGGGGGTTTTCAGCATCCCTGATTGCAGATATGTAGGTTAAGCTACCAAAAAGAATACCTCAGAACTGTAATCGATGATGTCGAAGTCTTGCGCTTCTACGTTATTTGGGCATATTTGGGGTGCCGGAAAGATTTGCCTCGTTCTCAAGAACCGCTCAATGTTGCTCCCAAAGGTAAATTGTGCCATGGAATAGATATCAATCTGATCCAGAATAAAATTTGGACCGAGTGATTTGTGCGAGATTTGGCTCAAATATCCATAAAACAGTCTGATCGTTGCACTTCCTAGTTTGAGACTGTATATCATTGCATTGCATTTTAACCCAATCGAAAAGAACCCTTGTAGAGAACAAAACCATCATATATTAATGTTGTACCCTACATATGGACAAACAAGACTACACTAATAACTGTCCACCACATTGCCTACACCACGTATCACTACTCGCATAGTGGCCAGTGCCAGTGGCCTGCATGCCAATAGGTGGGGACAAGCTCCTTTGGGTGACGACCTGCGATGACGTGGATGAGGCGTGTGGCCTCGGGCATGGAAGAATCCGTCAAGGTTTGCGAATATATGATTTTTTCTCTTATCTTTGTACTAGTGTTTACTTAAGGCCACTGCTTCGCATGGCAGGTACGTTTCCCCCGTTGATCCTTTGATCCGCATTGTCCCGTTGAAGCTTACAAGGGGACAGCTTAATGAGTGTTTTAAATTCGATGTTTCTGAGTTCTCGCAATCGAAGAAAATCAGAGGCACTATTGGTGTTTCATTCTCTGATAGTAAGTACTCTTCTCGCCATGCCATTAAAAGTCGCGAAAAAGCTATCTACTCTCTTGCTACTCTCTCTCAGTTCAAGTTAGTGTTGTCCCGAGTCAGGGCTCAAGCCCAAGCTCGGGCTTTTGAGCCTGACCCAGGCCGACCCGACGTCGGGCCCAGTAGGCCCCAGGGTCGGGCTCAGAATTTTGGGAGACCCGCGACCCGGGCTCAAGCCCGGGTCGGGATGTGAATATATACTCAATACTACGCATGTTCGAAGTAAGTTTTGCATTTGTTACAGGTATGTAATTATTTCAGCTGACTTATGCGAGGTTGAACTCTGAGGCGGGACATACCGGTAAATTGATGGAATCTTAAATCTCATAAAACACCTTCGCGGCGACCTTTCTACGTCTTAGGATATGGCGGTCAACGTGGTACTTTATTAAAACAGGGTACAATGTCTCTATTTCGACACAATATATGTGATTTGGAGCAAAATGTATATGGAAAGTGAATGAGTAGAAAAACTTTCCTACCTGTTATATAACACTTTTTGAACTTTCTTTGGTATCTAAACTTTATTGATTTTTTTCAGCACCAAAACTCTCTCGGCATTTTCCGGCACCATCGAGTGGCTGTGCCCAGGAGCCCGTGGGCCGAAGTCTGCCGAATTGAGCCAACTTCTGCAACCAGGATGTATTTCTTCGAAAATGTTCAGACAGTGCAACATCATGACTAATGGTGCTCTAAGGCCCTCACACGGAGTCTTTTAGCCAGACTGGAGCCCCAAGAGAGGGAGTAAGTAGTACACCTTCAACATGGATCGGCCCGCAAGCCAATCAGCACAGCCACAGGATCATGCCGAGAAAGTTATGGGGGAGAAAAAGGTAAAGAAAGTGTTGCCTTACAAAAAAAAGTTAAAGTGTTATATGGAAGGTTAGAAAAATGTTTTCTACTCATTCACTTTCCATATACATTGTGCTCCAAATCACATATATTATGTCGAAATAGAGACATTGTACCCTGTTTTAATAAAGTACCACGTTGACCGCCATATTAGGAAATGGGCAATGGCACAATGGAGGTCAGCTCCATCTCATATAACATTTTTTAACCAAAGAACTCACCTTATCACAGTTAAAAGAAAATTACCCCCAAGTCCGGGCCTGAGCCCAAGCCCGACCCGACCCGGGCCCGACGTAGGGTCGGGCTCAAGATATTCTCAAGCCCAAGCCCGCTCTGACCCGACCCAAGCCCGGGCTTTCAAGCCCGACCCAACCCGAACAACACTAGATCAAGTTCTTCGCCATCCAGCAGAGTGTAATGTGCTTTGGAATTCCACTATCTCAGGCCCAACCTCAAGACCTACAGGCTACGGTAAGTATTAAATATTTCTTGGCGTGTCATACGGCATGGGCATGGCATTTGGTCGCAACGAACCGAAGCTTCAAAATTGAGGATGCAGACTCGGAAACAACATCAATTTTCAAAACTTACAAACGGTAGCCTCGATACACGTCGCTTCAATTGACCGTCATGGAGCTGGAGAGATTGAAGAATATATAGTGCAAAGACAGGCGCGAGCCTAGCAGCATAGTCTCATTGCTATTCAGGGAACACCTTTTAAATTGGCAACAACGCCACAACTTCGTCGACACATTGTCCGACGAAAGGTCTTGCCTTCGCCCGAAAGGAGAGCAGGATCTATCTACTTAAAAGTCAGTTTGAAGTCGGCGCAAAACAAAGAACTAGAAGAACTCTTGGTCGCGGTTGACATCTGAATCAGGTTTAAGACAAATTAAAGAATTCGCGCACAAAAATTAATCTCTCACTTTTACTGCATACTGTCTGGTTCATAGTCATCCTGGATCCATCCTACTTCAGGGTAATAATAAACAGGATAGGCTACGCACAATTTGATCACATATAGGCTGCCAGACGTAACCTGTATCCAAAAATTGTAGTAACACTGAGGCTTTTGAAACGTACATGGCATGATCCAAAGCAGCCAGCAGCAAATCAAAATCCATCGCAGTGACTCCCAGAGCCGGGGCATGAAAGCACCTCTGCACGTTCTTGACGTCAACGAGAATTATTTTTCCGTCCATGTACGGCCGCTTTGGGTCTGGCATGAGCCTGCCCTCTTCTATCGCAGCAAAGACGTCTGAGAACCACTCGGAGTGTTTCGAAAGCGTACTCCTCCGCAGCCTCATCCAAAAGTCGTTTATGCGCAGGAATAAGTCTCCCTCGAGATCCCAGTGCTTCACGTGTCGAATCGATGAACGAGGTCGTTTTTCGGCGGGACGGCCTTCAAGACTATCGCCGGGAGGTGAGCCCGAGTTTCTTTTGCGTTTGGCAGATTCAAACGAGGCAGAGTTCGATTGTGACGGGTCGTCTGTATCCTGCGTCGAATCCTGACTCTCTGTACGGGTGAGCTGGTTTTTGGCAAGAGATCCATGTCACGCAGTCACATGATCATGTGAGGTTATCCAACGCGTCGCGTCCAACTTTGTTCTGAGTTTCTCAAGACAATCTCAGGGTTTAAATATAATTGGGACATGACCGCGAAACCGTAGTCCAAAGTCTTAAATCAGTCTCATTCATTTTAATCACCAACCCGCAAAAGTCTTGCGAACTTGGTTCAATGCCTCCACCGCCTCTACATTCAAGTCTGTACCATACCGACCCATTTCCATTTCCAGCCATTCAGAACTTGATGCTGTCATTTCGATCAACTTGAACTTTCTCTCACCGAGGGTGCGCCGGAACCGATATTTGACCAGAAAATCAGGCAGCGCCGATGAACCCTCGTCACACGACTCGCATCCTGCGAGCTCGACCTCTGAGCGCTCGCCCCAAAGAAGGATGTGGACGTCGGAGAGCTGCACGAGCGAGTGCAGCGCGCTGTCAATTTGCGCCGCGTACTTCTCGGCGGGGAAAAGCGCCGCCGGCGTACACCCGTAGTCTGCAAGCCGCACGCGCTCATGCAGGCGCACACCGAGGTACTGTAGCATTGGGAGCGCTGCAAAGCACGCGCGGTAGTGTCTCTAAAGAAAAAGAGCAGTCAGAATTCCCGATATGACTGATGTGGTGTTTACATACCATCGGTTTGCCGAGGCTGGCGTTTAGATGTGTGAGGTTGGGAAAAGCCGCCGCGAGATAGGCGAACGCCGCTGGGCAGAGCAACGCCGGATATCGGACGATGTAACCGCCTGGAGCAACCGCGCGCGCATCGAGCATCGTTACGGCGGGGCCAGCATTTCGGCGGAACAGCGATGGGGTGAACGGGAAGGGCGGGGACTGGGGCCTGTCGTAATATAGGGGGATTAGGATAGTGACGTTTCGCAATTCCCGCGCGTGCGCGGATACGGCCGCGCAGTTGTTGACAGAGCCCGTGAAGGTGCGAAGGCGGGGGAGGTACGCTGCGTCCGCATCCGAGGGGACACATATTCCGTCGACGTTCAGTGTGAGGTTCGTGAGGAGGGGGCTTGCGCGCAGGACGGGGGAGAAGTCTACTGTGGTGTGGTCGCAGAGAGGGAACTCCCAAGCATCCAGGGAGAACTCGAACGAGGTAAGGGCGGGAAGGCGCAACGCGTCTATCGCCGCATTTAGATAGGCGTCGACGGTCCCAGGTGGAGGGTCGCGTCCGAGGTAGAGCTGCAGTCTTAGAACGAATGTGTGCAGAAGCGGCGACGACAAGGGTAAAACCCTTAGTTTCTTCCGAGTGTGCGCCATAAAGACTGGCATTGTTCGTACCCTGCCAGTGTATAGCGATGAGCGAACAGCGTAGTAGACACACAAGCCCAAGGCTGATCACCTTCATAAAAGCTGAATGTCAGAAGGCACTCCAGCTTCTCGAGATCCCGGACGCGGATGAACTAGCCATGTTCGTCAGTAGCGAATAAATCGGCAAGGGAAGAGTAAACGCACATCAAATTGGGTGGGCTTCTCCTTCTCCTGGGCCAGCGAGTCCACTCCGCAGGCAACCGAAAGCTCCTTAAGATTAGGGAAATACCCCGGCGTAAGGAGGAGGCACGACAGCTCGTTGGCTCCCATCTCCGAGTCCCACTTGAGCGTCCGCAGCGCCGCCCCACGCACGACTCGGATCTCCTTGGAAAACTTCGCCGCCTTTAAAGGCGCAGTGTCGAGTAAGCCCCGCAGAGCGCCGAGACACTGGGACATGTCAATCGCCCGATAGTACTGTACTATTTCGACCAAATGTTCAGGTGACGGGTGACACTCCGAATTTCCGAGGTCTTTAAAAATCGCCTTAATTCAAAAGAAAATTTATCGGCCATCTCGGCGAGCAAAAAATCCGAAATCCGTGAACATTTGGTCGAAATAGTACAGTAGCCCATACCCGGGAGGCAAAGCGTCCTAATCGACTGTGTTGGGGAGTGCGAGTGCTCGCAGAGGGTTCGTATGAGGAGCTGGGCCTGCTGCCAAGTCAGAGCGCGTGCGGTCACTGTCATGTCGCCGTAGAGAATTGTAGAAAATATGGAGTAGAATGCGTGCGAGACAGCGGACAAGCGCGCGATAGACTGGCGGCCGGATAATGCCGCTACCTCAGCCCATATTTCGAGGGGGACTTCGAGGAACTGGAGCCAGGGCTTTTGTGAAGCACGAGGCAGATTCTCTGAACTTGAAAGCGACATCAATCAAAAGACCAACGACACGGGTAAAATAATTGGAATACCTGTGCGTGCCTGACAACTCGTTTGAGAGTATAGTGAGGAATAATGGTTGGCTTGAACACACTTTCCTCAAGGAGGGCCGAGAAGGAAGGGCCGGCCACTCGGAAAGCGATAAAACGTTTGGGACTGAATGCGTTTCTCCCGGGGCGGGCATTGTGGCAGATTGTGGCCTTGGGTGAGATTTTAGACCTCGGTTTTGAAGAGACTTAGGGGTTTCAAAATCTGACTCACAAACAGATCGAAGTGATCCCGGGTCCGTGCTCAATCGGTCCCACTTTGGGTTCAATAACTTCGCACGAGACCGAGGATAAGGTTTTTACGAGCAATGCTATTTGGACCGAATATTCGCAGAGGATAGATTGAGGACATGGACGTTGAGAGAAGTGCTGCCGAGGTCTACATTGATAAGATAACCTCATAAGTTGTATGCCAAATGTAACGAAAGGCAGATTCGGCACGTATAACTTGAAAATGAAGGCGATCAGTTAATGGGAAAACCGGGACTGTCCGATGGGACATTCGATAAATTTCCGTTCGACTCAGCTTGGGCAGATAAACGGAAGAATGGTATTTTCAACTCAGGGCGAGTGCATGTGCAAGGTGAAATAAGTCAGGTTCCAAATGACGATTACACCAGTCAATAAATAGTTAGAATAGCAGCAACCCCTGATCTACCTTCGCCTCGCGATGACGAACAACTCCTTGACATAGCTCAGTATCCAAGTTCGACGAAGATAGTGCACTAGAGAGAAATATGAGAAAACTGGCTTAAATCATGGAATCAATGAAAGTGGAATCAACGTACAATACGTCGTCCGACACAGCTGAAAGAGTTCCGGAATCACCGATGATATAATTGTACTCGAGTGCGGGGTTATCCAGTAGTTCCCACGTCGTCCGAGTCGTTTTGCCGTTACAATAAAGCTGCCAAGAGTTAATGCGGCAAAGATCCATGGCTTTGGTGGGGAGAAACGTCGGAAGGGAAATGGTCCATGTGAAACTATCGCCGACCCAGCGGACCATCCTGACTCCGAGCTCGGATTCAGAACTCAGAGACGGTGCTCGAACCATCGTCCATCCGCGGTCTATGTACTTCTGCCTGCCAGCCTCCTGCCCGGCACCCACGGTCTCGACTACCAAAGCCTGGTGTGTGACGAACGTCGACCAGGGATACAATGCAAATGCATTGTCGTGGGTGATGACATTCATGACGCAGGCTTCCGAATTATCAGATATATCTCGCGTAAAGAAGGTTAATGGACATACTTGAGTGGAAGGCTAGGATTATTTCCATTGGCGTGTTAGTGGCAACGATGACTTGAATCTTTTTGTCCCCTTTGTGAAAATCAAGTACATCGGCAATGCCCCGTCCCAAATAGCTCGGAGCCCTGTCCTTGGTTGACTCGGAGAGCTGCTTAAAGATGTCCTTGTTTTGAGATTTCCGGGGATCGAAGGTATACCCATTGCGCACGATAAACATTACAGCCAGGGCGGCAAATGTACGGTGGACGTAGATGTCGAGGTCGGAGCTCTGCCACGTCATGCGATTGAAGAATTGGAGGGCGACGGAACCAGATATAAGCGTGCCCGTCAAGCTTTGCATAAACCTGAATTCTTGGACCTTGGTGGCATCGCCAAAAAAGGGCGATAGAAGACGGGGGAGACTGAAGCAACTGTCTTTGACGAGAGAGTAGACGCGTCGGCAAGTACCCATGAGCCGAACGAGGCTACGGGTGGGAAGCCGGGAAAATAACGCGTCGTGCGAGCCCATTTCTAACAGACTAACTCGCTATTCAAAGCACGGGAATATCAATACAAAGCCAGGATGACGCGAATAACGCGTAAAAACTCACAAAAAGCGCATAGCGGCGGATTTTTCAGCCACGGAAATCGAAGGAGGTGGAAAATCGATATCCATCCAAGCGTCCATCGTAGTCAAAAGCAAGTCAAAAGGAAAGGGAGTGATGTTTGCGTATGTGTGGCGAGGGAGTTTGAAAATAACTCTGGCAAACACTGCTGACATTCCACTCAACTTTCACTCAGGAAATGAGTATAGCTGCGATTCGTCCGTTATTTGTGGTTGCAGGTGTGCGGGTTACCAGGGTTTGGTCATTGTTTGCTTACCTCGCCCGTATGAGGCGTCGGTAACGCGGCAGGCACTGGTGCAGCTGCAGCGTCAGCGTTTGCTTCATTCCGAAGGAACATCCCTCACACGCCTTCACAGACGTGCCTTTTCTAAAGCAGGATACAGTGTCGCTCTCATCGCACGTGGTCAGAGCTCTTTAAACGCTCTCTCCGAGGAAATCAAGAACAACGGTGGAGATGTGGGAACACTTCGCGTCGATCTGGTTTTTTTGATCTCATCGTGTTGAAATAGGCGGCCCCGTTCTGTATACCCTCCTATACGCCCGGAAACTTCTCCACCGCCTTTTCATCGATAAGTTCTCAATTTCCTGCCGCTCGATATTCATTCCGGGCGGCCCTATTTAATGTCGGGTATGCGGTCTGGAAACCATTCTTAGAGGTAACTTCAGACGAAGTGCAAGAATGTCCGTTTCGTTGAATGCAGATACTTCGCAGACTGACGTTATCCCTTTAGCACTCAACACAAACGTGGCTGCAGCATTTTCTTTTTCCCGGGAAGCCATCCTCAAGTTCAAGGAAAATACGATCGATGCGGAGAATCCCAACCGCGGGACCCTGATTTTTACCGGTGCGACTGCAAGCATGCGGGGAAACACTATGACATCCGCGTTCTCAATTGGGAAATTTGGTGCCCGTGCATTGAGCCAATCGCTGGCGAAAGAATTCGGGAAAGACGATATACATGTATGTAATTTGTTTTTTTTTGTGACATGTTACTCAGCTGGATCCAGGTAGCGCACGTATGTTCTTTTCCACCACTTTTCTTGCAGAACTGATACGAGGAAACGCCAGGCTATAATTGACGGCCGTACGTTTTGCTCTACAATTTGAGGACATACCAGTACCAATTTTGCTCAGAAATCATGACCGGTGCGGCCCTCGCTCGCAGTAGGGATCAGCTGCTTTCCGGACTTAGTCCAGAAAGCATCGCGCAGGTAATTCCTAACCGTACAAGTAAGATGGTTCCGCTCACCGAAGTTGCAGTCTTATCTGTATCTTGTTAACCAAGAGAAATCTGCATGGACTTGGGAGCTCGATCGTTAGTCTGTCTAGCTTCTTTTGCAGAAGATGCCACTAATTCTTATCCTAGTACGTCCTGCTCATGAGAAGTGGTGATGGCGATTGGAATTTACAAAGTTACATACGTATAAGCCTTTAGAGGCGCTCTTAATAAGCTTTATTCTCATGAGTCGCAACTTTCGTCGGTCCGAACAGTCATTCTGCCCTCAGGTAAGCACTCGTTGTTCCCGTTTAGGCAATGGCGTAGGCACCCATTCTCACGGCCTCTCCCAACTTAAGATAAGAGTCTCCCACTTCCCATCACCATACGATTCCCCCCACCATCCCTCATCCAGGAAATCGACAAGATGGAAGACGTCCACAGTAACATTGTGTGGCCACAAGTAAGCCCAACCAAAAATATGCTGCAATTCCCCTATAGCTAACGGGTTCTTCAGGTCGCCTTGGATGCCGCCGCTGACCGAGATTCTCGAATTCCAGCGAATTTACGACTGGCGCCAGAGTTTATCGCAAAATATCCTCCTGGGACGGACGTTCGCTCTGCTGCTGCGGAATCTGGCCTGATGAACTTGGAAGAGTTAGACATTACAAGTTTAGATCAGGACGCAACCTCGGTTGGTCACATTTCATCCACATCGCCGCACTCAATTAGCTGTTTGGCTGTTAGATCCTCGCTCAAATCAAGAGCAAAGAGCTCACAGCGGTACAAGTGGTATTAGCCTTTGCAAAAAGAGCGGCGATAGCGCATCAGCTATTGTGCTGCTTGTCCAATTTCTTTCTGGAAGATGCTTTAATTAGAGCCAAGGAATTGGACGACTTTTATAGCACGACTGGTAAACTTGTCGGTCCACTACATGGTAGGCCACGTTACAGTCTTTTTTGTTCGTCTAGTATCTGATCAATCGACGGGTGACAAGGTCTTCCTATCAGCATCAAGGTGAGTGTAGAATTAGCCGATATATTGCGTAGATTAAGTCATGGTGCAGGACAGTATAAATCTTGCCGGACAGAAATCAACGGCCGGATTTTCTGGGGACATTTTACAGCCTCCAGCCACGAAAAATGGCTTTCTTGCCCAGATCTTGTATGATGCCGGTGCTGGTAAATAACTCATTCCTCATGCCCGCACTTCTCGATAATTGCGCCATGCAGTATTCTACGTTAAAACAAATCTACCACAGTGCATTATGCATCTCGAAACATATTCGTTTTGGGGTCAAGTTCTCAACCCTTACAACACCAAGCTGACTCCCGGAGGAAGCTCTGGCGGATGTAGCGCTCTCGTTGCGTTCGGAGGCTCTCCTCTTGGTATCGGAAGTGATATCGGAGGGAGCCTGAGATCGCCTGCCAATGCATGTGGGATATGGACCTTGAGTAGCTCTCAATTCTTCCCTATCATGCTCCCGTCTGATTCTTTCACCAGAACCTACCACATTGCGGGTGCCGAAGGGCGTCGGAGCTACTGCCCAGCCCGGTGCGGATTCGATTCTTTCGACCTTTGGGCCGCTGTGTCGAAGGTACGTGTGTATTTCAATGTCTGCGTTGATCCTCACGGCGTATAAAGTCTCCGTGATATTGATCTATGGTTCTCTGTCGTCCTTGGATCGAAGCCTTGGCTGCACGAGTACAACCTTGTGCCCATTCCCTGGGAAATTCCTATCGCGCCCTGCTGGTCCGGTTCGAATGACTGCATCCGTATCGGAGTGATGTGGCATGACGACGTGGTTCTACCCCAGCCACCAATTCGCCGCGCATTGAAGAACTGGTAGATGCATTGAGGAAGGACCCGGCGTTCGAGATCGTCGACTATAAACCATTCAAGCATTTCGAGGCTGGCGAGTTGGCTGTGAGCCTGGTTTTCTCATTATTCTGCATTCACTGACGGTTTACAGCATGAATTGTATTTTGTTGATGGAGGTGCTCATGTGCGGGCGAGAGCCGCAGTCTCAGGAGAACCCATCCTTCCTCTGACAGAATGGGTCTGACCAGGCCGAGCGTCAAGAACCATACAATCGCGAGCTTTGGGAGGTCCGTTTCTTTTTTATTTTGTTTGATAAAAATGAACCTTGGTTAACAGCTGAATCTTCGGAGAGAGGCTCTGCGTGCCGAATATCTTGAGCATTATAATGTGCAAAATGTTGATGTTGTTTTATCCCCCGCCGGTGCTGGCCCAGCTCCCGCCCTCGGGACATGCAAATACTGGGGGTACGCACTGCGAGTCTCTGCCTCACAAAGATTAACAATCTCTCAGATACACGAATGTCTGGAACTTTGTCGATTATCCTGCTGCCGTTTTCCCCACCGGCCTTTATTCCGATCCGACGATAGATGTGAAGGATATCGCGCCTCGCACGCACATGAGTGAGGCAGACGCATACAACTCAGACTGTTGTGAGTATCTATCAAAAAGAAACTCCGCATATTTAAGCTTGAAATCCCCCAGATGATCCGGAAGCCTTTGCGGCGCCCCTTATGTCTGCAGTTAGTGTCCCGCCGGTTTAAGGATGAAATAGTGGTAAAAGCTTTGCAAGAAATTTCCAGGGTTCTCCCTCTCATGTAACGAGTACCAGTATTCTATCGTTGAAATGGCGCACAGACGTTCAAAAATAGACGAAGTTGACTACTAAATAAGGGCGTCACGGGCACAACCTGAAGTTGTGACGGGTGACCCAGCGCCTCTCTCTTGCTTCCATCTACACCTCTTACAAAGACTCCCATTGAACTAGCTGCTCGCGTAGTCTGTAGATGGTTGGTGTTCTGCTATGCCAAACTCTACGGGCCAGGTCTTATCCGTATTCTCCTCTATCTAGACCCAGCACGATCCAATACCACCCTACCAAATTACAGCGAGTCCGACGACGAATACGTTCTTTCAGCCGCCTCGCATTCTTCGAATCAGAGACACTCACTCGCGTTGAGGAACTTTGGTTCGAGGAAGACAACTTGATCATTCGCGCCGAAGACAGCCTCTTTCGCGTATCTAAAGGAATTTTGGCCGCGCGTTCGTCGGTGCTCAAGGCAATGCTCTTTGGACCACGCCAACCAAATCCAAAGACTGAAGAAATGTACGGCTGTTCCGTTATCGAGCTCCCTCACTCCGCACGAAGCGTGACCCATTTTCTCAAGGCAATCTTTGACTCCGAGTACGTGATGACATTCGTTTGCCAGACGAATAGAAAATGAATTGCTTCATAGATTCTTTCTGCCACCCCCGGATCGGTCCCTCTTCTGGGTCGTGGTGGAAATCCTCCAGCTTGCGCACGAATACGACGTCAAGTACCTGTTCAAACGCGCGCTCCTTCATTTCGAAACCTATTATCCACCGTCATCGATGGCGAGAGAGTCTACGATCCGTCTGACGATGCGCCAGGTGATTCCTCCAATGAAGATGACGGAGATGATACTGTCGCCAAAAACTGCGATTTGGTGGCACTGAAAGTTGCATTGGAGGTCGGCGCGTTGTGGAACATTCCCTGCATCATGTACGACTGCTGTACCACGGATCTAGCCCATTTGTTGAACCTTTCGGAGTGGGAGGGCCTTTCGGTGGACCAGAAGCGCCAAATCCTTGTCGCACACGACAAACAGAAATCTGGGACACGTGTCGTTTCAGAGTTTCTCCTCGCAGACCTTCCGGCGGAATGTGTTTCCAACGACGCGTGCAACCTCGCTAAATTCGACTGGCTCCGGATCCTCGACCGTCGCAGCAGGGAGGGCGAAGATTCTGATCCCCTGCTATTTTGGGGCGAAGGCGACTGGGAGGATATGGGGCGGGATTTTGCGAGGTCTGTTTGGTTCAATTCGAGGATTCCTATCGAAAGCAGAGGGCGTATTGTGGAATGGTCTACCCGGAGCTTGGGACTAACCAAGTGGGAAGACCTGCTCAAGATGAAGGATGAGATTTTCAAGTCGAAGTAAATCTCCAGTACTTGGTTTGGTTGTATATAACAAAGTTGTACGTATTGTGGTGGAAACAAATGATGAAGATACTTCCCATAAAATTGAGGTGAGGACTCACTGTGGGACGCAAGACCTTTGAGAGGGAAAAGCTCTAGCGTCTCTGTTATAAATGTCTGTCGGCTAGTGTGTGCACTGTGCTCGACTCTTTTAATATTTACACCTGGATTTCAACCAGCTTGATCCAGCCTTTGTCTGGTGCAACCTCGAAACAGGATTTCGTGGTGGATGATTTTATTTCAGCTATTGTGAGCAGCGGAACACTGAACAGCATGCAATTAATACATGTCTTCGAAACTTTTGAACATCCGAGTCGCCCGTAGCCCTCGCGCCGTTCTTTCTGCACCCAAGGATGAGTCAAATGCGGACGATGAAATTTGGGCGTAGGAGCGGCAAATCCTCGTGGTAAATCTGTTTCATTTGGCTCAATGGTATCGCAACTGCTGATAAACTAACTTCAACAGGCGATGTAAACCGGTGAACTGACGTTTCGAATCGAGTATACATGGGGTAAGCCTCATCCTACACTGCTGCCCCTCCTTTCATGCTGGTTGCGTATTTGTTCTCCTCATACGAGTTTTCCACATCCGTGACTTGGTCCCGCGTTACCTGCACCGAAACCGACATCACATGGCCCAATTCGATCCCATTCTTCGGCGTTGCAGGAGTCAGACCAGGCCGCCGAAGTGCACTCGTCCAGCGTGATCGCGAGAGCGACTTGTCGCGTGTTTCGGATATTTCGTTCGTCGATGTGGAATTTACGACTCGTTGAGAGAGCGAGGTGACTAGTAGGAGGAACCGTTCAAAATGTGTCGATTAAAGACTGGGATGTCGACTACTCACTGATGCGCTGGGACAGTAGGCCTGTGATAGCGTTCGTAAACGTGATCATGGTGCTCTGTTTCGCCGGGTCCTGCAGGAAAGATCAATTTCGAGCATTATTGAGCGATTCAATGAACGTGGACGGACCGGAGATAGCAGGAAAATAAGGTTCAACACTTGAAGTGCAACAGAAGTGAAGAAATATCCCAGACCGCTGCAACTGATCAGATTTGAATTCACGAGCAGTGAGGACGACATACTCTACCAGGAGAATTGAAGATATTTGACTGGGGGGATAATTAGGTCTCTGAAAGTGAAATTACAGCAGACTGTGACTCACCTAGACCCGTCCTTGAGGTTTATAGCAAGCCTATAGGTGCTGAGACCAACACAGACCGCATCGAACACCTAAATAGTCGGTCAAACCGCGAATCTTTTGGAAAACGACCAGGAGCCCACAATATTAGCCTGTCAAAAGAAATTTAGAATCGCGGACGAACGATCGAAGAGTTGAACCGCACCAGTGCAAAGGGCCATTTTGCGCCGAACACTCCCTTCCCGGCAAGGCCCCCACAACTCCCGTTCTTTACCTCTGGAACTTGGTTAAAGACGAAGCCCCAGGTGAATACGGTAGTTGGGATGAAAGCGAGCATTAAGAAGTACAGGATCCGCTAGGATCCACTTCAGTGCGAGAACAATGAGAAGGGAAAAAATGACACACCCGACTCTTATGCCAAATAGCCCAGGCGCGCCACATGAATATAATCGAGACGATAGATGCGCTCAGCGCCCGAAGTGCTCCCCCACTAAAAAAGCAAGTTAACAGCGATGAGGTGATGCATTGAGACGGACGAACACGGCAGGCACACAGGTTTTATCGGTCCAGGTCGTACCAAAGAAGAAAGCGGTGGCCATTACGATGGAGACGAGGGTGACGTATCTGCTCAGTACGAACAGGACACATGCCGCAGAGGGATTCCATATTTTCTTTTGACGCTTGTAAATGCGATACTCACTTGAATCGAATCAGTGTTACTAAGGCGTCATACACTCTGAAGGAAGTTAAGATACCTCGGAAGCGTCATCACGTAGTCAAATGAATAGATGGACACGGCTGCGGCGCGCATTATGAGCTGGGAAAAAGTAAGTCATTTTTCGATGCAGTGGAAGTGTCTCGATTTACCTGGGGAGTGGCGAGGAGCACCATCGTGAACTTGAAGCGTGTGCTTCGCCAAGCATCGTCGCTGACTTTATAACCATGGAGCGATTGGTGATCGAGTAATGCGGCGGTAAATAGGGGATAATGTTAGGGGGTGTAGACGTTTGCTTTTGTATTGTGGTTGAGAATAATGATCATGAGCCAGGAGAAATCAATGTCATGCGTCTCTTGGCGGTTTCGCCATGGCTACGATTCATATAGGGGAAGATCAGTCTCGGCGTGGCGCCGAACAAGTCTGCTTTGACATGGAGGAGGCTTTCGCGACCCTGCACCCTACATAATCCGTATGGGAATTTCGATTCAATGATAATTATAGCAACGATGCCGCCGACAAAATTAATCGACGGATAGACTGTTCCACGATTGTACTTTGCCGTGATTTGGGCTGTCCCATTACTGACCATGGAGGACCGAGGTACAGGCTTTTCACAAGGTGGGCTCCAAAATATGAAGCTAGTGGAGGATACTAGGAGTTGGTCAACTTTCAAATTTACATGGATGCCGCGGCGGACGCCAGACTCGGAGGTTGTGCAGCAGTAGATCGAAATTGGAAGGGAAGACGGTTCAACGTTCAACGCTCCTCACGTCTAGTCTCTCGTAAACAGACGCTACAACAATAGATAGGTTGCGCAAAAGCCGCACGGGCCGCATGCGGCTTTTGTGCATTGTGCAATGCCGCGGCTTTTTCTTCACTGTTCTTGGTTCTTGTCTTTTGAAGTACCATTCAATGCCTCCTAAATCTCATATTCCACCCCGTGAGTGTTATGTTTTGGATGTGCACCCATAGGAGGCCGTATTTTTCAGGCATCACAAAGGCATCACTCGCTTTTTCCATACTTTGACGTCTACCACGCAGCAGAGGCGACACCGAGGATCTTCCCTGTCCCCACAGCACTTCTCCTTCGCCTCAGGTAAGCTTATATCACAATACTTGATTGACACCTCTCGGATTTCGAATTTGCCGTGCGGCTTTGCACAATGCACAAAAGCCGCATGCGGCTCATGCGCAACCTATCTAATTTTAGTGCTCGTTCCTCGTACCTCACGTCGCGCTGTCGCGCTCAGTCACTGCGGCAATCAAAAAATCTTACCTGAGGAAAAAGGGTCTAGAACTCTTATGTTGATTTATTCTACCTACCTACCTACCGGGCCAAATGCTACTTGAGATAAGATGGCAGTGACAGCCTGGATATTAATTACCTGTCAAATCTCTTCAGGTAATAGTCCGGCTGTTTGTCCAGATATAAGTCTGACTGCCTTCCTTCGTTCTTTCCTTTGTTAATCTATAAAAGAAAATCCGTGGTTGTCTAGACCAAAGTGGCCCCTGTGGGAACCGCCCCACAGTTCCACAGAAAATTGTTGAGATGTTGAAATTTACGTGATCGCTCCACTCCACTGTTATTTATTAGAAAATGGCGAATGGCGAAATATTCGAAGCATGCTGCGTCAACCTCCAACGGGTATGAAGGTGGATAGTACACTCATAGGCCCTTGCTAGGTAGTAGGAAGCATGAATTTAATATTTAACTATCATCTGCAGCAAATGCCTCGTCGGCGCAACTACCCCATTCAGGGTTATCTCCGTGTCTTCCTCTTGCCAATGGAAGCTGATGAAGGAGCGACTTCTAATTAATTGATTACAAGATGAAGCATGATGTCTTGACTCCCAGAAGGCGATGGTTTCCAGATGAAATGGATTTCGTGGTTCATGTGACGACGAGGAAGGGCAAAAATGAGTTAAGAAAGTAAATTTGAGCACAAACCAAATCCATACAGCGAATCAGAAGGCTAGCTGGGCTATTCAGACAAGTGGGCACTATAATTGAATTTAGGGGAGAAGATTCGAGGCCGCGAGGGACGAGTTTACTGCAACTAAATTCAAACCGTGGCGCAGCACGGGTACCTAGTGTTATGTAAAAGTCAGTGGACAAAGAGCCGGGCTACAGGGGATATTTGACAGGTATTCTAGGCTGGAGTCACCGCTATCTTATCTCAAGTGATATTTGACCTTTTTCCTCAGGTAATATTTTTTGATCCCCGCAATGAGCGCGTGCCTTGCCATGGGCCTCGGTCCACACGTTGCCGTCATGCATCGGGGAGATGTTGTCGGATGTTGTGCGCGTCGCGGAAGATGTTTGACATCCATCAGAAATACTGCACCGCCACATCACATCATTGCGCTTCCTGCACGCCACACCAAAAAAACCTGCCGATGCCGTCTTTCGCACTCGGACCCCTTTCCAATCGACCGCCCCAGTACCAGAACCAATATATGCTGGTCAACGTAAATGGTCTTCTCCGGCTTGCCGCTGTCAGTCGACGCGCCCTGGCTTTGCCACCAGAACTATTATCCGAGATATTCATTCACTGTCTCCCGACTGAAGAAGACGAGTATCTGCCAGTCACCCCCAACCCCAAAACTGCCCCTCTTCTGCTCTGCGGCATCTGTCGCCAGTGGAGAGAGGTTGCGTTAACTACACCATCCCTCTGGAGCTCCATCTCTTTCTCTTCGGAATTGGCGTATTCCCAGTCGGGCATAGAATACGTCGAATTTTGCCGCAGATGGTTGTCCAGAGCCAAGGATACCCCCCTCTCGCTCTGCTTAGAGGCGTTCGTGCTCAAAAACTCGATACGTTCCCTCCTCAAAATCATCGGCCCGCTGTGGCAGCAGTGGCGAGATGTCGAGATATCGCTCGGAGTAGATTTCCCCAAATTGTTGTCACTTCCTCAGGATGGGGAGTATCCTTTCCTCGAGACGTTGTCCCTTGATCTTCCCCGAAGCGAACTCCCACTCTCTTTCGTCCGCGCACCGAAATTGCGTGATGTTCGCTTCGGTGTATGTACCCCGCAGGTACAGATCCCTTGGCACCAGATAACCAGGTTCCAAACGAATCACATCGAGATCTCTCAATGCCTTGCGATCCTACGCAACGCCCCGGATCTCGTTGACGCCGAGTTCAGAATTCAGTCCTACATCTCCTCGGAGCTGCCGAACACCATTTTTCAGCTTAATCAACTCCATTCTCTCACTCTGTGTGGCGACAAAGCTCCCCATTCCATGACTCCCACGGCGTTCCTCAATTGCATCAACGCCCCGGCGCTGAAAACGCTCGCGCTTGGGTCCCCATTTTTATCGGGCTGGCACGACCTATCACCACTCCGATCATTCGCGTCGCGGTCCTCCTTCCAACTCCACACTTTGACGTTATCAAACGTACCGGAGGCATCGAACACCCTGATCGCATGCCTACACGATACACCCACCCTCGTCCACCTGAATCTCAACCCCTCGCCCGCTATCATCAATTTGGATCCCGTGCTTGCGCGGTTCAGCTGGCATCCGACTTTCCTCCCGAACCTGATGTCTTTGGATATCGGTCTCACTTCGACGCGTGCGGTGAACGTTAGGGAATCACCCATCACTGCGATGGCTGTGGTGAAGATGCTCTTCTGGAGATGGTTTTCGGACGAGGTTAGAAGGTTGCAGTTCTTTCGGTTGGTGCACAAGCACGAGACGTCCCTGTTCGAGGACGCTATCAAGGCGCATCCTGTGTTTCGGCAATTGCGGGAGGCGGGGATGGTTTTGATTGTTGAACAGAGGGACTCTGGTATTTTATTTATGTGAATTTGAATGGTTTCCTTGCAGAATACGTACGCCCGAAAAGTCGCATCCTGTGTTTCGTCAATTGGGGAGGAGGGGATAGTCTTCATTGTTGAACATAGGGACTATGGTATTTTATTTATGTGAATTTGAATAGTTATTTTGCCGAATACGCCCGAAAAGTATCTGCATACTTGATTTCCATATCTTGCCATCGAACCGACATCTGAAACGCAACGCGTATTCGCGGTATGTATTTGTTGGTAAATCAAAGCAGAAAAGGTCTACACTTCACTGGGGGCAAATTGGACCAGAAGACGTGCCGTCCACGCATGTATTTTCCTTGCGGCCGTCTACGAAGATGAGTTACATATGGTAAACAAGCCGTCCGAAAATACCTTTGTTGACTTGTATACCGCAGGGAAAATGCATGCGTGGACGGCATGTTTTTTGGCGTGCGGCCCTTTTTGCTCGGTGTCATTCTTGCGGCAATGGACCCGGAGATAGGTAGGTAGGCACCTGAGGTAGCAAACGCGTGAACTTCGAAGTCGAACTCACAATGCTTTGACCAGTTTGCTCATGAGGGATGGAATTATACCGGCTTGTCTGTAGTTATGAATAAGGATAAAAATGACCTAAGGCCCACAACGCGCGGCATAGCACGAAATGGATTATGGAGCTTGAAGGTCGCGCGTTCAACTGATGTCTGATCTCGGCATCGATATCTCTGGATGTGACCAAGTCACATCACATTTTTTCGCTTTTTGCTCTCAACTTGATCAAGCCTCCATGCATCCGGCGGTGGATGTTGCAAACTTACGGAAGCTCCCGGCTTCTCTACGGGTACGGCTTCAAGTTCGATCTTCATTCATTCGCTCTTATTTCTTCACCTAGAGAGTCGCGATGGTCGCGTACGGAAACAACCGCTCGTTTCAAGATCTCAAGCGAGTGCAGAACCTGGTGGACAGCGCATCCAAATCCCAGAAAATTCTTTTCCTTCCCGTGTTTTTTGTTACCCTCGACCCAACACGCATACCTAGCGCGGAGGAACTGGAATCCTTCATCCGGACACTCGGAGCCAGTTAGCGTGTGCGCTGCTAGCTCTGAGCGGCGCATTGATGTTGATAATCGAGCTAAATCTTCCATTTGATTCAGAAATAGGACCTACCCTGTGGCCCCGCGTCTGGTCATGGGTCTACTTCATATATGAACACCACGAACACCTTCCCGTCGCATACATCCGAGTGCACGAAGAAATCTATATCCAGTTTCTCATATATGTTGCCCACATCTACGGCAACCCCTCCATTTCCAAGTATATCCTCAACGTCCGGTTTCCGACTCGTTCTCGCCAAAGCGTGGGGCATTTTGCCTGAAGTGGAACAGCCAGCACTCGAGAATTGTCTCTATTACCTTGCCGGCTTCATGAACGTCTTGGACTTCGACGATCCTGTACAATTCACAGAGATTATTGACGGTGCCGGAGGAACCCTTGATGATTGGCACGCCTTGTCGTATGGTACATCCATACTGTGGTCAAAGGACCCTGGAAGAGAGGTACACTAGGCCTCTACATCCGGAGTCTCGTACGTTTTATCCAGGGCTTTTCCCCAAAACCAACTGCGCTTCGACCGCAATTCATGGAAACACTACGCCATCACAAGTTCGTTCCGCCATTTGTGGTCGCAATGGCTACCCTCCTTGTGACCTCCGAACTGGACACAGAAGAATCACTTCGCACGTCGTTCAAGATGCTGGAACGTCTTTTAAACACGCCTTTGGGGCCGCGTTGCTTACCGGAGGCCATCGGAGCCGGTCTCCTGCGAACGATAGCTAGCTGCGCGACGGAATTCGCACCAGGGCGGCTTGACGACTCTCTTCGATACTTTCTGACCAAACTTCTACCGGATGGTCTGGTCTACTACCATGTCGTCGCCGCGATGCCAGAGGCACTCGTCCATGTCGCAGACATGTCTTCTAACGAAGAATTTGAAGCGCTGGAGATTTTTGATGACTGGATTAAATTCCTTGATCTTGCGGAAAGGCGTGTCAAGTTGAAGGAAGATCTTGATCTTCTCGTATCCACCAAGGCTTGCGATAACATCGAAGTTCGTGTCTTCCTAGATTTAACGATTCGATTTTTGACTTCTCCTAGTGCGGAAAAATTCAACACAGGTCGCAGTGTCGGCGATGCTCCGGATGCAATTCATTTTATTACTGCTCCGAGCAGTGTCAGATAGTCGACTGGAAGAACGGCGGGCATCGCAAGAATTGCGGCTCCTACACCATGCTGTCTCTCGGTGCGCTTTGCCCACTCGGCTTAACATTGTCGCTCACATTACTCTTACCAACAGCGGAATCCGCCTCATGTGCGCTGGGTTTCCATGAGCGACAGTTCATGCGAGCATTAGTGCAGAACAGCTATGATGAAGTAATCTTCTCCATCTCTCAACAGCAGGTCAAGCTCATCGCCAATAATCCCGGTGGCAGCGACCCTATCACCTTGTTCAACTACACCTACAATCCAGTTCGAAAATCTGTTCATTCTGTCGCAGACTCGCCCATAGTCGAGGCTGTGAAGGGCTTGGGGAGTCAGAGTGGACAGATATCGTTGCGCGGGCGGCCCGCAGTCGTGGACGCATTCAACTGCACCTCATGCAAGTTCCTCAAGGCAGCAGCACACGCTTTTGGGTTGTTCCTTTGCGAACGAACAGCTCACTGCGTCACGACGGTCTCCTTCAACTTGCGAGGAGTCTTCCCGCGGACTTTGACGCAGAATACATCACTGATGAGGTGGGAAATGTCCTTGATCTTACAGACTCGGCAGAGCTGGTGGAGATTCATTAGCGAGCGATGAATCTTTATTTTTATTTATACTTAACCACTTGAGGGTTCGATGCAGATTTAACTCCCCCAGATTCCCCCCGCAAGACCCCGTAATCCTAACCGTCTCTGATGCTACAGGCTAATTATACTCTCGATTGTCAGCTTCCTCTGTCATTTGACGTTGTCCTCGGTTGTTCATCTTTGAAATCAATCCGGTGTCCGCTTCTCTCAATCCCTGGTTCCTGGATCAATCGCCGCCGACCAGCATATAATCTGCGAGCAGCGTTGAGTGCTTGAGAATAACTAGCCATTGCCCTAGTTGCTTGCTGTTTGACGGGTTTCAATCTGCTGGGGTCATATATATCCACCTGGTGCGCTCTCCATGGTCGGATATCTTTTCAATCCAACGATGGTAATTGACTTCGATCTGCGCAAAGACGTGTTCTATTAGGCCCTGGATTCAGACAAACCTTGCCGATGGTCCTAGGTTTAGACAGCGGTGGCCACTATTTCTGCCGCTTGTGCTATGGGTCCGCCATGTCTGGGAGGTATAAAGCAAGTTGATGGTAGATATCCTGAACCTTCTTCAAGCACCTCAATGTTCGCCTTCCAGCTGAGTCTCGTCAGTGCTCCTCTTCCAGACCGTTATACACCACTAACATTCCCCAGGTTCTCCTGTTGTGTGCTTGCAAAGCTCTCGCCAGTCCGGTCCCTCCTCCCTCGCCCGACCTCATCCCCGTCTCCTTCGTCGGCAACGTTGCCGCAATTCAAGCGCCCCCCGCGGGCGGTGACACGCGCCTCTACTTTCAAGGCGCGGACAACAGCATCCAGCAGAGGGCCATCTCCGGCCCTTTCACGAGCGGGCGCCTTTACGCGGGCGATGAGCTCGTCCCGGCGAATGAGGTGCAGGCGAACACGCTCATTGCGGCAACGACGATTAATGGGAAGATTTCCAGGAGGTGGGTTTCGTTAGGCTGTCTCCTCATAATCCGTGTTCCAGCTCTCACGCGCCTAGCGCCGCTTAGGTCCACGTCTTCTTCATCTCACCAAGCAATGTATTGAGCGAGTACATCTTTCGCCCCAGTACTGGTTGGCGCGGTGGTTCGAGCTGCACCGAATGTATCGACACCAGCGGGTTTATCGTCCAGCCGGGAAATCGCGTGCTCTACGCGATGGGGAACACTGAGGCGGGTAGTTTGGCGCTGCTCAGGGTGGGTTTCGTTAGCGCGGGGGCCCCAGATGGGTTGACCGAGGCGGATTATGATCTGACGAATGGGTGGCGGCTGGCGCAGATGAATTGAGCGGCCGTGCGAGCGTGTATTACAAATATCAGCCTGGACATGTACAATGGCACTCATGAGTTATGAGAGTGACCTGCTGAAGAAAGTTACGCAGGTGCTAGTGGAAGAGATATAAAAGAAGGCAGAGAGGGAACATGTACAAATCTTTCAAGTTCAACGCGACACTTACGCGACACCGGAAAATTGTTGAGGGTCATATTCAATGTTGTATAAGGCCATAGGTATGACCTGTAGATATTGTCTTGATGTACATCTGAATCGGAGTAGTTGGCCCAGCTAGCCTGTGGGTAGCTGGGCTCTACAACAAAGCGAGGTACGAGCACAAATTTTGTTGTAGCGTCTGTTTATAAGAGACCGCCAAACCAACAAGCTATAGTGTTTCCGGACCTCGGCATTCCGGCATCCGGTGATTTCCGGTAAGCGCTAATTGGCGCGTTGAACTGCGCTGACTGCAGGCCTTAAACGCTGGTTCTTTATTATAGATCACAAAATTATCCCTTTTCGATACAATAGATGCAGTATGGTAGAATACCATTTAAGTTAGTCAGTAGGTAGTTTTTAGTCTTTTTTGTTTTTTGAATCGAACAACCACTGGCACTCTTTTCTGCGTGACTACTTGCGATTCTAGCGGGTCTTAACCTTAAAACTACACGGATTCTCACATATAGACCGGCCGGTTATAACTGTTGATCTTCTTGTTTGCCAAATTTGCCCGGCGCGGCGCGGCTCTCAAAGGCTAGCCGCGCCGCCGCGTTGTTGTATCGCCCATAGACCTAGTACCGGGCACTATCCAATATTCAAGACACAGTTAGTCATGGCTAGTTCGGATTAGCTCATGATCAGCCTAGCTATGGCTAGGTACGCAGCCTAGTAGCCCGGCTGCCGGCTAGCCGTAAGTTGCCGGCTAGATCCGGCCTAGACACTGCGGCTAGACCGTGACCGCATGATGCAGCTATTTCCTCAGTGTCTGTGGTGTCATTTCACTTTATTCCTCGTTCGATAAAAGTCTAGTCCCTTGCCCCATCCCCATCTTCTCTCACAACTATCCACCATGACCATCCCACGATTCCCAATGCCTGCCGCCATAGAATCCCCGCGTCCCAAGGACGTCGGTATTCTTGCATGGAGATTACTTTCCCCTTCGCGTGCGTTGTCTGGCTTGCGTTTATGTGGCTCGTGTCAATGAGTCTGTAGTGCATCTCTGAAGCTGAACTGGAGGAGTACGACAGTGTTTCCAAGGGCAAATATACTATCGGTCTCGGTGAGCAATACATGGCATGGCCCGATGACCGTGAAGACATCAACTCGTTCGCACTGAACGGTCCGTCCTGTTGTACCTCTGGCTTTTTCTTACCGTAACAGTCGAATAGCCGTGTCCGGGCTCCTGGAAAAATACAACATCGACCCCAAATCCATTGGCCGCATCGATGTCGGGACGGAGACGATCATCGACAAGTCCAAGTCGGTCAAGACGACGCTCATGAGCCTGTTTGCCGAGTCGGGAAACTTCGATATCGAGGGTATCGACTCGAAGAACGCGTGCTACGGCTCGACTGCCGCGCTCTACAACGCGATCAACTGGATCGAGTCCAGTTCGTGGGACGGTCGGAATGCTATTGTCGTCGCGGGGACATTGCCATCTACGCCAAGGGTGCTGCCCGTCCGGCTGAGGCGCTGGTGCCTGTGCTATGCTCATTGGCCCCAACGCGCCGGTGGTCTTCGAACGTGAGCTGCCAATTCTTTTTGGACGCGGAAGGAAAAAATCTTAGATTTTGGAATAGCCATCCACGGAACGTACATGGCCGATACTTATGACTTCTACAAGCCCAATCTTTCTTCCGAGTACCCGGAAGTCGATGGGCCAGGGTCAGTTGTGACCTACATCCAAGCCTTTCGACGCTGCCTATAATGCGTACAAAACAAAGGCTGCAAAGGCCGCGAAAAAGGCCAACGGCCATGTAAACGGGACTAATGGCTACATCAACGGCGACACCCCCGCGCTCTTCTCTTTGGATGACGTCGACTACGCCCTCTTCCACAGCCCGTACGGCAAACAAACCATCAAGGGTCACGCCCGCATGCTCTACAACGACTTCATCGCCGCACCGAAAGCGCCCCCAATTCGCCAACATCCCTGAGCCCGAGGCGTTCCTGTCTGCAACGCACGTCGCGTCGCTCACGGACAAGAACCTCGAGAAAACGTTCGTGGCTGCGGGTAAGAAATCGTTCGCGCAAAAGGTGGACCCGACCATGGCATGCTCGCGGCGGCTGGGGAACATGTACACCGCGTCGCTCTACGGCTGCCTTGCATCGCTCCTGTCGACGGTGCCCTCAGCGGAGCTGCAGGGCAAGCGTGCGAGCCTGTACGCGTTCGGCGGTGGCTGCGCGGGCAGCTTCTGGACGCTCCGCATCAAGGGCGACACGTCGGAGATTGCGGAGAAGATGGACCTGCTAAACCGGCTGGCGAAGATGAAGGTCGTGCCGTGCCAGGAGTTCGTGGACGCTCTTGAAGTATTTTTTGTTTCCGTTTTCCTGCGCAACGTCCCGTGCTGACAATTATATTCTAGCTCCGCAAGAAAAACCATAACGCCGTCTCATACACGCCGAGGGCTCTGTGGCCAACATCTGGCCCGGCGCATACTATCTGGCCAGCGTCGACGACAAGTACAGGCGGAAATATCTCAAGGCGCCGCTCGCTCAGTAAATTTTAAATCGGGTTAATGGATGGGAGTGGTAGCTAAATGGCTGCGCTTTAGATATTTAGATACCAATTTTATTTTGCTAGTAATTACAACGTAGACTGCTTCTGTAAACGATACATTGACGCCTTCAAGGTTCGGGCCGGTCGAGCAGAGACCTGAGGCCGGACAAAAACGGTCTTTTAAGATTGTCATCAATTGAAGTCCCCAGAGCTTCTATTAGATATAAGCGCAATCCTAAGGAGCAATCTGGAGGTCGACTGGATTGGTTCGGATTTGACACATCCAGCTATTTGATGCTGAAAATATTCCAAAAGTCTTAGAGTTATTCGTTTGGAGTTTGTGAGGTACCCGGGCGACTTGAAAACTTCCGTCTGTCATTGGTATTCAAATTCTGGTGCAAGTAAGGTAGGTGAACAAAATAAAATATATGAACAGGGTTATATGACTCTATGTAGTATTTGGAGGCAGTTTTTTGCATGTCCTAAGGTTGAAATAATTACCTTCCATAAGTAGAACTCATTAGACCAGGACTCGTTGAAGACGTCTGAACACAGGGATAGCGTCATTTTGTGGGCTGTGAGAACAGGATGGAACATAATTTCCGGGCAACTTGCGTCAAGTGAAGAACTGTGGTTAATGAGAGTCTAAGCCAGATGAAAAACAGGGAAGATCGAAGGGGTTTCTTTGCTAGACCCGGCATCTGCATAAATGCTTATTCCAGCAAGACAACATTTAGCAAATGGCCACACCACATACGTGTATGTACGACTGGGTGTCTTTGTACATGGTTGCGTCCTTGAATTTGGATTCAAATGTGCTATGGTTGAAACTGACTTCAGTCAAACCATTTATTTTTCAGGGACAATTGATACTCTCCGAATGGCGAAAGAAATCTTATCATTCGCAGCGAGTTTCTAGCTTTAGGCTCGTTTCTTTTGAGGAGCAGAAGGTACGCAGAGGAGAAATTGAGGGAGAAACAAGAAAACCACATGCCTATATATCACTCGGCCCAGAATCGAACGGAGTCTTCTGCCTGCAAATTGTTGAGAATGCTCTCCTAACTGCAGCAGATGCACGAAATTTACCATTTACCATGGGTACCCTTACACGTAACGCGTCCTTCAATGTATGCGAGCGAAACTCGGAGTAGATGCGGTGGAAATTAATCGATATAAAAAAGAGACACACTGTTGCCGACGGACACACACTCAACCACCCCTGCCTCAATAGATATGTAAAGGTCTATCCAGTCAGTAAGGCCATCAATATTTGCTTCAAACGAAGATACAAGTGCAGTTACACTCAATTTTCCTCCTCATATTTAAAATGTGTATCAAACTCCGATATGATTGAAGGGTAACCATTGTTCACAAGGAACCTTTTTGTTCCTCAACTCCGTAACTGCCAACTGTAAACCTTCAGCTGCATCACTAGCCTGAGGCAGTTGACCTTCACAGAACAAGTGTGAGTAGACAACCTCTGCAACAGTTGGCCCGTCACTCACTGTGTT
Organism: Mycena leptocephala; assembly: GCA_029378395.1. NCBI lineage: Eukaryota > Fungi > Basidiomycota > Agaricomycetes > Agaricales > Mycenaceae > Mycena > Mycena leptocephala. The sequence continues at coordinate 228,578 of JARJLF010000291.1, forward strand.
GAGGCCCCGTAGCCAGAGGGTGTGATTATGGAGGTAGTCGCATGGACATGGACTACATGCGACTACATTGCCCACCCCTTGGCCTGCCCAGTGCGCCTACGTTGACTACCTGTGACTACGTCCGTAGTCACAGGTTGGCTTGACTAGTGGCGTTGCAGTGCTCGAATTTATGTAAATAGTTGCTGTTGTTGTCACAAATCGCTAATAACGTTTGGTTCGGTGGGACTTGAACAAGTTTTGGCATCGGCGCAACGGTCCGCAATTAATTGATCCGATGTGACGTAGCACATACACATTCATCATCGCCGCGAGCACCACCGCTCACTAGAGGACTGGAGACAAAGAGGTTTTGGAATGCATTAATGAAGAAATGGGCGACAAAAGTGTAGCTGTTGGACGAGCTGTGCCTACGTGGGGTAGGAAGAGGTAGGACAAGGTAGGCCGACTGAAATTAGATGTAGGCACCCCCCGACTACAGCCGTAATCCGAGCTACGACAACGTCAATCAAACCTTCGACAACTATTTCTGACTACAGCCGTAGTCAACATAAGTCGCAGGTAGTCCGAGCTACGACAACGGCGTCAGAGTCTGACTACGGAGGGTCTCAAGCAGTGATTCACACTAAACATCAGGCCAACCAAGATTCTTACAATCCGATAGCTCTGACTGTCGCTTAAACTTTCCGAGACTCAACCACGGCTGGCTGCAGGAATTGATGTCGAAAACTCACTTCAACAAGACGTAACATCAACCCAGCGGCCTATCCCGGCCCTGTGAAACACGTAGAGCTCTTCCTAGCAACGTTCTCTGAGTTCGGATCAACATCCTTGAGAGTCAAAGAGAACTTACAGAAAGTTAGACAGGATATCAATTGAGGACAAAATTAGAATCACGAGATAAACCGTAATATGAACCCAGCGGTCTATTCTATGGTACATCTGTCCCTACAACAAAGCACAGGTACGAGCACTTTTTTGTTGTAGCATCTGTTTATAAGAGACTAATCTGTCCTCCCTCTTGAAGTTATGATGCCTTGCAGTCAACACCGTTCAAGAACCAAGACACAATAAGTAAGTATAAAATGTTCAACTTAGAATAAAGTGAAGTTGATTCACTACCAATATGCACTACCTCCACAAGGCCGTTCATACCCGGAGTCTGAGTCGAAGTTAGACTCACCAGATAAATTGTAATACTGATCCAATGGCTTCCCAGTCGTATAAAAGACACATATGACCAACATATGACGCTCTTCTTGAAGTTATAATTGCTTGGAGTCGATGTCTTCAGGAGCGAATGGTTAGTAAGAGGTTGAATAAATTTAAATTTTCTTAATGGAATCGAGATTCCTCGACCAAATATAAATTCTAACGTGAAAACTCTTGAGCATGAGTCTATCTCGGGGAGTTTGAATAGAAAAACGTCGCGCAGGTTCAGGCCATGAACATTGATGTGTCACAACAGAGTCGATAACCCTCGGTGCCGTTCGCACTCCCGATGTGAAAAGCTCTCGGCTCACAGGCTCTGACTTTTTCTGGACGGTCACGTGGCCAACCCCCGGGTACAATAGGAATTCGGCCCGATGCACAGTGACCCTCTGCAAACGTGCAGAGGTCTCGATTGAAAGGCTACGATACTTATACATAAAAGGGCTGTAAAACTGCTGTAAAGAACTGTGGAAGGAATACTAAATCAGGGAGCTATAAAGGCCGCTGCTGAACTGAGCTGTAGAAGTGGCAGTGTGCGTGAACTAGGGCTTCGACCGTCCCCGCCGCTGACGGGTACGGGTCCTGTCGCGACGGGTCGGAACCCGTCCGACGAGGGAGAATAACTTGTTCTCTGACGGACGGGTGGACCCGTCAACGGAACACCCGTACCGGCTGTCGAGGGTTGACGGGTCCTGCTGGATCACCGGCCGAGTTCAAAAGATTTGTGCGCTATGGAGCCCTGGCGAGCTCCATAACAGTCTCCAAAAATAGGCTGAGGGTATTTTTACACTCACCAAGCTTCCCGAGCCTCGAGGACATGGTTTGACAGTGGTTTTGCTCGCCGCCACAATTTGCTTGAACAGGATCGGTCGCGCCGGATATTTCATGCTTACCGCCGGTGAGTAGAAGCTCCACAACGTATGAAATAGGGATTAATGTTAATCCCAGAGACTCTGCGGTTGCGGCCATCGAGAGAATCTTTCCTATGGATGGGTTTGCGCAGGTTTATGTAAGGCGGAATGATTGAATGTTTGTCAAAGAACGTTTGTGAGTGGCATGAGAGGTGTCTAAGAAACATTTGTTGGTTTACCATAGTTGTTTAGCTTCAACATACATTTTCTGCAATACTAGACAGGCGAAAGCAAGGTGAAAAGCACGAAAAAATTTAATTGAATTAAATTCACCCGTCAACGGCTGTAACGGGTATGACGGACGGCACCCGTCCGTCAGGGCCTCGTGGTTTGAGCCTTGACGGATGGGTGGGCCCCGTCCGCACCAAAAATGGCCGTCTTTCGACCCAGCCGTCTGACGGGTCGAAGCCCTAGCGTGAACAGCAGTTGCAAGTTCAACAGCCTGTCCAGAACGGGACAGTTCGGCAGTGCTTCGGTTGTCCTTCCAACAGAAACTCGTGTTTTGCATGAAGACAACTCATTTCTCTTCTCCCCCTTCATCGCACTTCAACTCTAACTCTGCATCTGAATCATACCCATGTTCAGCAATAGTTCTGGCACCCAGATCTATGGCGGAACTTTCTACAACGTCTCTGGCGATGTTAATCTCGAGACCCATCAGCATCTGACGATTCCAGCTCAATTGCTCAAGCCAGCTCCTCAGGCTGCACAGGGGAGTTCGTTTCCATTACTGCAGGATGGCCGACTAAGGGACCCAGTCGCCATTTGTCGGGAGTTTCGAGGAATGTGCATCTCGCGGTGCAAGTAGCATCTAGGTCCGCGTTGTATGGTATGGAACATTGCATCAATAGCTGGCCAGCTTCAACAGCTTGCAGACATGTCTTCTTGCCCACAACTTCTAAGCCGTAATTCCAGAGAACTGGTAAGACCACCTTCACCAAGATCGACCCCCTCACTGTCGAGGCGATATAGGCTTGATTCTATTCCTCCTGGAATCAGTCACCCCGTGATATCAACTTCTACATCTGTCCCTTTCAGCAGCTCCTGGCTTCCCCTGCACAATTACCCGAAGCTCAGCACTCTTCCACAGATTTCCTATAGACGTGCAGACCCAAGTACGTCTCGACAGGGCCTGGGCATGATCAGCTCATATCAATTCCTCCCTCAGCCAGAAACAACCTGATCACCCATTCTGACTCTGCCCATCACAATCCAATTATGGTGCCCACTCCATCCACAGCGCAACATTTATTACCGCAGAAAATGTCAACACACTATGACGATGGGAAAACAGAAATGATATTCTGCATAACGCAGCTGCACTAGGGGCCCTTCACAACTCTGCTGAGAGCTTTCCGCAAACCCAGATGCCATGCTAAAACTCGCACCCAAATGATTGATGCTTGTATGAATGGGCGCTGGAACAGTTTGGCCCATCCTATTCGTTGCTCTACGGACCTGCTGGGCTGGGAAGTCCGCAATTATGCAGACTTTATATCGCCGTTTACAGGAAGAGGGTCGCCGTTTGCAGAAGAGGGTCGCCCTTTACAGGAAGAGGGTCACCGTATGCAGGAAAACGGTCGCCCTTTGCAGGAAGAGGGTCGCCGTTTACAGGAACAGGGTCACCGTTTACAGGAACAGGGTCATCATTTACAAGAAGAGGGTCGCTGCGTCCAGGAAGAGGGTTGCTGCATCCAGGAAGAGGTCACCGCTTACAGGAAGGGGTCACTGCTTACAGGAAGAGGGTCGCCGGATACAGGAAGGGCCACAGTTACAGGAAAAGGGTCATCGTATGCAGGAAGAGGGTCACTGTATACAGGAAGAAGGTCACCATTCACAGGAAGAGGGTTGCCATTACAGGAACAGGGGTCGCTGTTTACAGGAACAGGGTCATCGTTTACAGGAAGAGGGTCGCCATTTAGGGGGGAGCTTCTTTTTCAAGCGGGGCCACCCTACATGTGGCAATGCTAAGGTGTTATTTGCGACGCTCGCCTATCAACTTGCGCTTCATGATCCCGCTTTAAAGCGTGCAATCACCTCCAGCATGAAGGATATCCATCGGCTGTCGCGATGGACATGGAGGTTCAGTTAGCGAAACTGATTGTTGATCCAAGCGTGTCGCTGAAGAAGAATGCACCGCTGATACCCTTATCGATGGTTCCCTCCTCTGATATCTCGCTACCAAATCTTTCCCCATTGTTTTCACCTTTTCTTTTCACTCCTACCTACAAATGAACCGTAAATAAACCATACCGTAGCTTTCATACCACGTACTAGTTTACTAGTAGTACCGCCGCGTAGCTATTATGGCCAGGTACGGCGAGAAATAGAACTCCATTCCAGTTCCAGTTCCAGATGGCCTGGACGAGTGCGACGTGAACAGCTCAATGCAAATATTATCTCTGATTGGAAACACTGCCCAACAACATCCCTCCATGTTTTGATTTCTCATCGCCAGCAGACCGGAAGCCCATATTCGCAAGTGCTGGAAGGAAGATTGCTTTTATGGCACCCTTATTCCATCAATGTCGAGCAATCATTCGAAGATATTCGAACATACCTTCGTGATGAATTCGATCGCATTCATCAGGGACATCCAGAAACCATGGAGAATATCCAAAACCATGGCCATCGACAGCCATCTTGGAATCTTTGGTTGATAAATCCTCGGGTTATTTTATATACGCGTCCACCATTATCAAGTTCATTGATGATGAGTACTCTCAACCCACAGAGCGGCTGGCACTTGTTCAAAACCTCACACCTGACCGGATTCCGATCACCCCTTTGCAACTCTTGACCAGCTATACACTCAGATTCTGTTGGGAGTACCCACCCGATTTCGCACAAAACTTTGCAATATCCTCTGTGCCAGGTACAACTTCGAGGCATCTACCGAACAAATTGAACAACTTCTTGAGCTGGAGCCAGGTGAGGTTATGTTGGTCCTCCATAGCCTCCACTCTCTCCTTCAAGTAGCTCCTCGTCCCATCAATTCTTGTATACCATGCATTGTTTCTTGATTTCCTCCAAGATCCAGGCCGGTCGTCAATTTTTCATGTTGGTCCACGCCACCGTATGAGACTCGCATGCTCAGTGTTAAGGACATTGTCCCATACACCCAAGCATTCGCGTACTATATCTAGGGATGTTCTCAGTCTGTCACACCACATTCTAACATTCCTGGTTCACACTCTGATTATCTGACATGTAGGTTCTTACAGCGGCGTACAGAAAAAGGCAAGCCATATTGGCTCGATTATATCCTTTCCATACCACCTTCTGCGGAACTAGTCCCCTTGTTCAACTTTTCAATCCTGGTTGGCTCTGTTGGAATCAGTGCGATATCATTAATAGGGATGTCGTCGCAATGAATTGTTGGCTTCAAGTAAGTGTTAGAGTTTCGCTCCTCATCAATCTTCTCAACATCTTCATGGTATAGCAAATTCGGACCATTCCTCATGATCTAATTCAGCACTGGGAAGATTACCAATTCATGGCCTTTTACGAGCAGTTGAATGACCAAATACGCGTCGGATTCTCGACGCATGCCCTGCGAATAATTTCACAGATTGGAACAAACATCATGGAGTTTTGTGCCCATCCTTTCAAACGCTTGACTACATTTGGGCCAAGTTGAGCAGTGCGGTTCAGATGTCGGCAACATCCCGCCGGGTTGTGTCTCAATTTCTGCTGCTCATTCATCTCATGCATGCCTGGCATTTGCTCGATATGGACAGAGGTTATCTGGGGGGTGAAGCTTGTTGGCCTCTAAATGCAATTTGCGAGCTATTAGACATATCCTGGGATGATATGAGGGCAACTATATGTTCATTACGCTCATCGTCAGTCAAGACCCTGTTGAGCTTGGCATGATGTTTCTGGACCTACTTCAACTTTACTTGGAATTTCATTCAGGGCCTGCTGTATGTAGAGATTGGCTCGTGGATTTATGCGCATTATTCGGGAATGCGGCAGGCGCAACATACCCAAGTGGTTCCAGTCAGTTCATTCTTTTCAGCTCCCGCAAGTGTAGTTACTAATGATTATGATATAGGCTAGTTCGTTATGGACGGTTTCAATGGGGAAGATATGTCAGATCTTCTCCACCCTCAAGTCCAGAACTTCTACGCAAACTCCGTGAATTTGTTCCGCCTTGGATGAGATATCGGACACTTTAGGACCAATCGAGTTTCACGATGTTTTGCAATGGCTTACGGTCTGTGCATAGCTATCGGCCATAGGATGCAAATTACTCATAAATCATTAGGCATCTCCCAACGCACAAGTCGATTTAATTGAACGTTGGCGGGGGTATTTGGTGAAGGCCAAGGCCAGTGATGCATGGAGCTGGTATGACAGCAGTTACGATGGACTTGAGGAGAGGTGGAAGTGGAACTTGAAGCAAGAGGCGGAATTCTATGCACCATTGCGACCTGGATACGATGAGCAAGCAATTCGTTGCTGGGATGATGTTCTGGAGACGATTCAACAAGCATGGAGTGACTACAAGGATTTGCAGGATTCAGGTGAAGTGCAGTAGATTACGGTAGTAATTTCGCAGGTAATGATTCTGCGTGGGCTCTACTGTGGTAGGGTGTTTGGTCGTGTTAGCTAGGAGCCTCCGTAGCTTAGTCAGTACACCCTTTGTCTTAGCTAGCCACGTCGCTATCCATCGCCGATGCCCCGACGCGACCCCGGTGGCCTACCACATCTTGGTGATTGGAGTGGTCTTCTTAGCCTCTGCAGCAGCTCCTTAGACTGAAGACTTGCCCATCTTGACATTGTGGACTCGTGGAACCGTAGAAGATCATTGTGCAGCCTGCCAGCCTCGTAGAAGAAGAGTTGAAGAAAAGTGCAGTTTACCCTCTGTGCCGTATCATTCCATTTCGCATTTTCGTCGTTTTATCCCCGTTTTTATTCGTCATCTGGCGCCATCCCCGCATCGCGTCTTTCCATGTAAAAATGCTCAAACCACAACTTCCTTCATTGTCGAATGAGGAGCAGGATACGATTGCGAGTCTGTGCGAAGACACACTTTTCGCTGCCTGGAACGAGGATAGTGCTCTAGAGGACATCAATTACAAACTTCGCCAGCTGTGGGAGACAGCCCTTCGCATAGGTCTCGCACATGGGCAGGAAGAAGTTAAAGCCGTCTGTCGCAAAGAAGATCACTTAGCGCGAGCCGCAGTAGCGAAGAAGATGGAGCAGGAAAGGGTTTGGGGATATGATGTGGGGTGGAAGCTTTGTTCGGAGGTGTTGCAGGATCTTGTGCAAAAGGCGAGTACGACCACATTGTCCACTCCATCCCATTCGTTGTCCGTCGCCGCCATCCAGACGGAACCCGTCGTAATCCCTGATGCACTGCTCGATTGGCCGACGACGCAGAGGCTCTTCCCATTTCTTGTCCACATCCCTTGTCGACGCCACCTTCCCTGCGAGATTTCTCAGCGCTTTGTACGGGTACCTCGCGGCCTTTTGCTAGCCTGCAGCGTCGCCGTCGCCGTTCACCCCATGCACCTTCGTCTTGGACCCAGTCGCATCCTATTCCCTGCCAATATACAAAATCTGGTGTCTATAATCATTATCCTCAGAAACATACCCTGTCTTATCCTTTATTCCGTTTCGCCACACCTTCGAATTCCTTCCCACCTGGACAAGTGCTGACACCACTCGATTGGGATTGCGATCTGTGCCTTCGTGACTTGAGTCAGGCACTCACAGCATTGGGATGGTGAAGTTGTAGTGAGGACGTCCGAGTTTTCTTTGATTTCTGGCTTTTGTGGGCGACGAGGACGTCGCCATTTTTTGGTTGGGCACATGTGGTAGGGTGTTTGGTCGTGTTAGCTAGGAGCCTCCATAGCTTAGTCAGTATGCCCTTTGTCTTAGCTAGCCACGTCACTATCTATCGCCGATGCCCCGACGCGACCCCGGTGGCCTACCACACTACTCTTTGCAGAATTGACCCCCTTCATCCTAAATAATTCAAACTCCTCCGTCAAATGCTGTGATCAAGCTAAACTTCAATCGCTGTGGGCTGGAAGAGCGAAAACATAGCTGTGCAGAATTTAATATGTAGTGAAGACCATTCTAGGAGCAAATTTACTCCCGATTACAACCCGAATAAGTGCTTCTGAGTCGAGCAAGAATTAGGCCGTTGAGCGGCCATCACGGCCGTGTTTCAAGGGGCTGTCAGACGACCTAATGAATGCCTGATGGAACAGACACAGCAACCATTTGACAGGTGCCCCCGAACCGTCGCAATGGTCACCAGCGGCTGCCCTAGGGCGAGATTTGACGCAGTCCCTCCGGCGCTTGTCTATATCAATATAAACATTTGGACTGTGTACACGTGCATCCCAGTCTTCAAACTTATGGGGTGAAACAAGCCTGATAGACCATGAAATCGACGCTTGTGACTCTCATATCAAGATTACTCAGCTTGCATGGGGCCCACATAGGAGAAATCTTAGCGTGTAAGTAAAAGTTGAATTCCCCACACTTGGGAAAAGTAAAGTAAAGTTCGGCCGACTTAAAATGGCACATAATTCCAAGTAAGGCAAAAAAGTTCCTTTATTCACTCATGAGCTGCCCCATCTCAATTCTGGCATGTACTACTTACTGGCCGGTCACGTTACTAAAGGGTGCAGAGGAATGGGCCAAATGCTGTCCTGTACCCATTCATTTGAGCGAATTTATGCTATCAGGTTGGGTCCAATGATTTCAGTAATTTCCTGATCTCACTTTTCGGCGAAGTGAGCCAGTGTCTCACTCATACATTTTGAGTGGCCGTGACAAACCTTCAATTAAAAACATACCTGAAATTTTCATGCTGCATTCAAAACCTCGCACAGTCAATCTGAACAATAAGAATGGCATTAATATTCTAGGCTCAAATCCGGCCTGTACAGGAGAGCAAGCTCGTCAATGTATAATGATGAGCTCGCCCTCATATACAGACAGCCACTGGTCTAAATGGCACTGCTAGTAGAGTTTGATGGGCGCACTCGTCAGGGATGTAATTATATCCAGCTTGTCCATAGTTATGAATAAGGATAAATAATGACCTAAACCCCACATCACGCGGCATAAGCACGAAATGGATTCTGGAGGTTGAAGATAGCGCCTATTCACTGCATTCAAGGTCCTCCTAGACTTACCCTCTGGCAAGGTCCCTATACAGAGCTGGGCAGACCACATCTGTCTAGTGACCAAGACAATCACTGTGTAGCTCTGTATAGTTCTGTGTAGCTGTGTGTAGCTCTGCCAAGGTACGGATATGTCAGGCTAGGTCTGCCTAGCTTCCTAGACAGATGTTACCTTCCAGAATACAGCCATCTGCTGCACTTGTAATGTTTGATTGAATAAACACGAAATTAACCCCAGTGTAGGTGAGTAGAGATGAGTCTAGGTACCTACACTGATCTAGACAGATCTACACTGGCCTACACAGGGTCAGCTTAGGTGACCTATACACGTCTGGTCAGAGGCTACATGCACCTTGCCACAATTGTGGTCAGGTCGGTCTAGTGGTCCTACACAGGGCCCGTTTAGCCACCTATGCATAGCTGACCAGACCTACATGCACCTTTACAGCCTGAGGCTAGGAGGGCCTTGAATGCAGTGATTCACACCACAAATACACAAATTTCCCCCCACCAAAAATTTATCCGGAATGACAAAGTTCCAGAACCCGTATTGGCGCAAGTCAAAACTTTGCGTTTCAGTTGGGCTAGATTGCTTCGGGCTTAAGGTATGGGACAGCCACATGCTGCCAACGTTCCATATATAGACAAATGGCCGAAATAATTGCACCAGATAATCGCTGGGCAAGATGAGCATTATCTGCTCGCAACATTTTGTAGAATGAGGTCTTGTCAATGTTACAACCAAGGCATTTTCACTCAGGGTCAATACTGAGTGAGAAGATACATTCCCAAGTTGTTTCCCATGTTGTGAGAAACTTACAGTGATGCCAACTGAAATCTGTATCTACTTTTTTCCCTCAGGAACAACATTCCATTGGGATGAACTAAATAATAGATACCTACAAAATGTTGCAAACAGATAGTGCTCATCTTGCTCAGTGATTATCTGATGCAATTATTTCAGCCATTTGTCTATATATGGAACATTGGCAGCATGTGGCTGTCCCATACCTTACCACAAGGGGGAATTGGGATTCGAAAAAAGGATATAGGGTTGAAAAGTTTTTTTCGACCTTCCCTGGACCCCCCCTCCCCACCTCCTTCCATAATCCCACCCCTAGCAGCGGTCTGTTCTTTCCGGTCATCTGCGTCCTCACCGCCACCACCCAATTCGGCCACAAAATTCCAACAAAATTCACGATGTGTTTCCACATCGTTAAGGGCATTGTTCCAGTCCTATCCAACTATTCTGTAGGTAGTAATGCATTAAATTTGACTTATTTTCGCTGTCATACTGTACCAAGTTGTAGGGGAGCAACGGTCACGGTAACGGGCCGCCTGTTACGTTGTGTTTTTCTTGGGTGGTCACGGTCACGATGAAGTTGGTTGCTTGAAAAAATCGTGACAGGATGAAATAAAATTCTTAATTTTTCTTTCAGAGCTGCTGAAGGGGCAAGAATGACCAGGAAACCCTTGGTATTTTTGTAGAACTGTAACGGTGCGCTCCCGTGCATTCTATTTTCTTATCACCCTTATCACTCCCACCACATTCCTTGACATCATTCCATTTTATTCCATTTATTCTACTTGGACATTTGGCGCTCCTGTGCGCGCGGCGCGCAGGAGCGCATCATACCTACCATTAATACTTGGCGTCTCACCGAGACTCCTATTATCTGTCACTATATATACTTGGTTTGTCCGTAGTTAGACCCTTAGTCAATCTACACCTTATGCCACTTACCTTACTGCCTGACTACCAGCAAAACAGAACCTTCGTGTGCCAGGAAGACTAGCCGACCATCTAGCCAACTTCTAGCCGACTATCTAGCCAACCCTCCCCATCACATCTTTTTAAGTGCTCGCTTACCCCTAGTGTGTGACACGGGTATGGGTATACCCGTGGTATTACGGGTATGGGTGCCGCGGGTGCGGGTATGGTACCTGGATTTTTCAAAACCGCGAACACCGCAACCCGTACCCGTAATGTGCAATGTGCAAAAAAACCACAGGTGCCGGGAATTGAACCTGAGACCTCCAAAATACTGAGGAAAGACTGAGAAAGCAGAGATCCAAGTAGACTAAAATGACATATAAGAGAACAGGATACTTCTAGTACACCCACCTCACCATATTCCAACTTTTTGGCTGACCATGTGACCAGGAACCAGGTTCCTCTCACATGATGAAAGCATCAGAGTGCAATATAACCCTTGGAAATTGGTTACACACTGATTTATTCATCTCCTCATACTTTATAACATACTATACCTCAATATCAGTTATAGTTTTGAATGAAACAAAAAATACTGTCTGAATAACCACAGCATATACCGCAGTATAGACACCCGCAGTTATCCCAGAATAACTGCAGTTAATTACCGTGAAAACCCGTACCCGTGGGAAACGGGTACGGTGTGACAGCGTGACACCCGCGGTACCACCCGTGTCACACCCTAGTCCCGCCAAGGATTGTGGACCTTTCCAATAGCGATGTGTGTTGGGCACCCACATCCGCCGGCGATGTTACCTGTGAGGGGGCAACGAGGGGGAGATCCACTGGGTTTTGTAGAGGCCCCACGTGGCCATACTAGTTGCATTCTGCATATTCCTCGCTGTGTACAGCAGCTTTCCTACCGCGTACAGTGGGAACGGCATTCCAGCCAGCTGGATGGTTCGCATACAGCACGCACCCAGCTCTTCCGAGCCCTTCCCCTTCCTGGAGGCCTCACCCGAGAGTGGGAGGGTGCGTACAGCTCCCTATACGCCGTGCACGATGATGGGGGAGCTCGCATCCTTTGGCCGCCACCAGTCGTCGAAACGATGGTGGTGGTTACTGGTCACGAGGGGCTGTCAGGGGAACCTCCGCCCGGCCCCGGTCACCCGGCACCCGGCCCCGGTCATCCGGCACCCGGCGCCCGGTCGACCGACCCAGTTTACGTAATCCACCTATAGATCCCAAAAGGTCGCTTACACAATGGCATCAAGTCTGCGATCAAGCCCGAGACATCTGCCGATCACTCCGGTCATGTGCTACTAGTCAGTAGCCACTTATACCCACGACCTAGCGTGGGAATCCTCAGAGTTTCTTCTCTTCGGATTCCCCTCGCTAGGTGCGTATCTTCTTGTATTTAGCTACTTCTTATTCATACCTTCGGATTCCCCTCGCTAGCCCCTTGAGATTCTCGGGTCTAGAGGTTGCCCTTACAGCAGAAGAAACTCTCTCTAGGGATTAACTGGACAAAATTGGGAAGTTTGGCTTGGAAGGTTCGGATCATAGTGGCAGTGCTCCCACCACCCCAACTTCCAATTTTATCCCCTCCTCCCCTGTCCTCGATTCTACCATGTCCGGCGCTGATGCAGCAGCTGCCGATGCCCGGATGGACCGGATCGAGGCCACCTTAGCCAGCCTCACCAAAATACTCGAAAAACAGCAACGCGCAATCTCGCCTGCCCTATCCCTTGCCGAAACGGCTCCGGAACCGGGTCCAGGACTATTCACGCAGTACACCACAACCGGCGGGTCCGGCGCAAAATCGGTCCTTCGGCCGAACCCCCCGTTCGTCTTCGACGGCGACCGGACGCAGGGCCGGGCGTTTCTCCACGCTGTCTGGTCGTACGCCCGGCTCGTCCCAGAGGCCTTCGTAGAGAACGGAGAACTTTCCGAGGAAAAGGTCGTCCGGTACGCCATGTCGTTCATGGCCAAAGATGCGGCGCAACGTTGGGCTGAGCGCCAGTCGGCCAAGGCGGAATTTCCGTTTCCGACCTGGGAGATGTTTGTCAAGGAGTTCCGACTCCGTTTCGTCGAGGAGAACGAGCAGGACCATGCCCTGCACAAACTCGAGTCTCGCGCCTACCATATGGGCAACCGGGACATGTTCCGGTACACGGACGAGTTCGAGGACCTGGTCGACCTCGCCGGCTTTGAAGACGAACTTGTCAAGGTCACAAAGTATCGGACCGGCCTTGACCCGGCGATCAACCTCGCCATCACCGGCTCTAGCGACCCACCCGGCCTCAGGGACTACGCAGCCTGGCGCGCCCGGGCCTACCGGCAGTACGAGTCGCACCTGCGCGCTCGGAACGCCGGGGCGTCCGGACGTCACACGGTTCTGCCGGCCCGCCCCCGAACCAACCAGTCCACGCCGGGCACCGTTGCCGCACCCGCGCCGAGGGCCGCTGCCCCGCCCCTCCGGCTCCGGTCCCCATGGACGTAGACCGCACCCGTGCACGCCATGTGCCACGCCGTGGCTGTTTCCGCTGCGGAGATGCCAATCACTTCGCCCGAGATTGCCCGGCACCGGCCGACGTCCGGACGACCGACGTGCTCGACGAGGTGATCCGCCAGCTCGGAGGAGAGATGTTGGAGGAACTCGTGGCCCGCATGGCCACGACCGAGGCCCTCACAGACGACCCCGCCCTAGAGGATTTTCCCCTCCGCGGCGAGTGAGCAGTACGCCCTCGATCGCGTCCCCTAATCGTTTCGACATTTTATGTAACGAGTCAGACAATATACCTCTTGCATCGACCGAAACGATAGACGCACCCCCCAATCCGGACGACCAACCGGTCGCTTCGGCTCCCCCGCCGGCTAGACCGGTCACTCATCCGCCACCGGCCGGACCGGCCACCCGCCCGCCCCGTAAGTCTGCTTGGGAGCGCAAACTTCCTAAGCGCTATACGGTCGCCGCGACATCTGGTGCTAACTCCCTCCACCTTCCATTGGAGATCGAGTCGACCGACAACGCTGTGAAGCTCTCGCTCGATGGGCTTATCGACTGTGGAGCAACCTCCGACTTCATTGACTCCGAGTACGTTAAGGCGAGCGGGATCCCGGTCCGCCGGCTCTCGCAACCCATTCCGGTGTTCAATGTAGACGGCTCCCCCAACGAGGCCGGCTTCATCCGAGATGTCGCGACTCTCGTTCTCCGCTACAAGGGTCACAGCGAACGAGTCCAACTCGCTGTAACTGGGCTCGGTAAGCAAAAGCTTATTCTTGGGTATTCCTGGCTCCGGAAGCATAACCCTGAGATCAACTGGGATACCCGGGAGGTCAAGATGAGCCGATGCCCGTCCGGTTGCACGACCTGTGTCGATGAGGCCAGAGCCGAGCGTAAGCAAGCGAAGACTATCGCCCGCATCGTCCGGCAACTCCGAGCCGGACCGGTCCCGACCATTTGCACTATCGACACGGACGACCGGCTCGGCGAGGATGATGATGACGAGTTCGAGGAGGACCTGCCCGAACTCCTGCTAGACGACTCGGACGACTCGGATGACGAAGATGACCCTCTCGAGGACGGAGACCGGGTCTTTTACACCCAGTTCTCTCCTCCAGAAGACATCCGGGCCACCAGCACTGTCTCACAGCGGCTGGCCGAAGCCTTCGCCAAGAACTCCGCACCCGGTAAGGATGAACTTCCGGAGTGGGTGCGTGACTTCGAGGATGTCTTCAACCGAGAGGCCTTCGATTCACTACCGGACCGTCGCTCGTGGGACCATGCCATCGAACTCGTCCCGGATGCCAAACCGGCCAACTGTAAGGTCTACCCGATCTCACCTCTCGAGCAACGCGAGCTCGACGCGTTCATCGAAGAGGGGTTGGCGACCAGCCGGATCCGGCCGTCGAAGTCACCGATGGCCTCGCCTGTCTTCTTCGTCAAAAAGAAGGACGGTGCGCTCCGGTTCGTACAGGATTACCGGGCGCTCAATGCGATGACCGTGAAGAACCGGTACCCGATCCCTCTGATCAACGACCTCATCAACCGTTTGAAGGGAGCGCGGTTCTTCACGAAACTCGATGTCCGGTGGGGCTTTAATAACGTCCGCATCCGGGAAGGCGACGAGTGGAAGGCTGCCTTCCGGACGAACCGGGGCCTTTTCGAACCCTTGGTGATGTACTTCGGCTTGACCAATTCCCCTGCGACTTTCCAGACAATGATGAACGACATTTTCCAAGACCTCATCCTGTCTGGAGACGTCATGGTATACCTCGACGACATCCTCATCGCACACTCGGACCTTACCCGGCACCGGGAGATCGTCCGGGAAGTTCTCCGCCGGCTCCGGGAGCACAAGCTTTTCCTGCGCCCGGAGAAGTGCGAGTTCGAAAAGACGTCGATTGAGTACCTGGGGGTTATCGTCTCTCACAATCACGTAGAGATGGACCCGGTCAAGGTTGCCGGCGTCACTAACTGGCCGACGCCGGAGTGCAAGAAGGACGTGCAGCAGTTCCTCGGCTTCACAAACTTCTACCGGCGGTTCATCAAAGCGTTCTCAGATGCCGCCCGGCCACTGTTCGACCTCACCGGAAAGCGTGCTCCCTGGGTTTGGACCGAACTCGAGGCGACCGCATTCCAAGCCATCAAAGATGCGGTCACCCGGGAGCCGGTCCTTGTCCTGCCGGACGAGTCCAAGCCGTACCGGCTAGAGGCGGATAGCTCGGACTATGCAACCGGCGCTGTCCTGTCTCAACCGGGCGACGACGGCAAGTGGCATCCGGTCGCGTTCTACTCCAAGAGCTTGAGTCTGGTCCAGCGCAACTACGAGATCCACGACAAAGAGATGCTCGCGATCATCCGAGCCCTCGAGGAATGGAGGCACTTCCTAGAAGGTGCGCAGCATCCGATCGAGATCTGGACCGACCACAAGAACCTGGAGTATTTCCGGAAATCGCAAGATCTCAACCGGCGACAGGCGCGGTGGTCCCTGTATCTGTCCCGGTTTGATTTCGAGCTTCACCACAAGCCTGGGCGCTCTATGGGTAAACCAGACGCGCTCTCCCGGCGTCCGGATCACGGACCGGGCCCGGACAACACAGATGTGACGCTCCTGAGTCCCGCCCTGTTCCGGATCCGTGCGTTGGAGGGCATCGTGGTAGCTGGCCCGGAGGTTCCCCTCCTGCGGGACGTCCGAGAGGCACTCGCTGGCGAACCGGACCTTGAGGAGCCCGTGGCTCTCGCAGCTCGGGACCTCCTTAAGGCCCGAGGAACCCGGTCCACCCGGTCGGCCGAATGGCACGTCGAAGGCGGGCTGCTCTATTTCCGCGGCAAGATTGTCGTCCCTCGGGACAAGGACCTTCGCCGTCGGATCCTGGAGCAGCATCACGACACCCGGGTTGCCGGGCATGCCGGCCGGTTCAAGACGTTGGAGCTAGTCTCCCGGAACTACTGGTGGCCCCAGATGTCCCGACACGTCGGCCGGTACGTGGCAACCTGCGACCTGTGCTGCCGCACCAAGGCTCTCCGGAAGCTTCCGGTGGGCGAGCTCCACCCGACCGAGATCCCGGAGGAACGTTGGAGCACGGTCTCGGTAGACTTCGTAGTCGAGCTCCCAGAAGCCCACGGCTACGACTCGGTCATGGTTGTTGTGGACGTCCTAGGTAAACGCGCTCACTTTATGGAGTGTACGACCCGGTTGGATGCTGTCGGAGCTGCCCGGTTGTATTACCGGAACGTCTGGAAGCTCCATGGCACCCCCGAGAAGTACATCTCCGACCGTGGTCCCCAGTTCGTCGCCAAGTTCACCACCGAGCTTTGGCGCCTCATCGGGATCAAACCGGCCACCTCTACGGCTTACCACCCGCAGACCGACGGCCAGACCGAACGCGTCAACCAGGAGATGGAGCAGTTCATCCGGCTTTTCACTAACTACAAGCAGGATGACTGGGATGAGCTCCTTCCGGCCGCCGAATTCGCATACAACAACCACATCCACTCTTCGACGCAGCAGGTTCCGTTCATGACGGACACCGGCCGGCTCCCCCGGATGGGGTTCGAGCCGAACGGGCCGCGTTCGAAAGTAGAGTCGGTTAACGAATTTCACGACCGGATCGCTTCCGGGGTCTCTGAGGCGAAGGCCGCCCTCGTAAAAGCAAAGGAGGAGTACAAGCGGTACTACGACCGCCGACGCACCCCTGCGCCGGACATCAAGGTCGGCGACCGGGTCTGGCTCAATGCTTCCGACATCCAAACGACCTGGCCGTCCCCGGAGCTCTCTCACCGACGCCTAGGCCCTTTTAAAGTCACCAAGGTCGTCGGCCAAGGCGCGTACAAACTGGAACTGCCACCCCGTCTCTCCCGACTCCACCCGGTGTTCCCGGTCGTGAAGTTGCAGCTCGTGGAAGATGACCCCTTCGAAGGCCGCCTGGGCTATGACGAACCGGCTCCGGTCCTGCCGGACGTCCCTGGCGATGCACCCGAGTGGGAGGTCGAAGAGATCCTCGACGCGAAAATCCGGTATAAATCCCTCTGGTACATGGTCCGGTTTAAAGGGTATGACGAGTCGCACAACCAATGGGTGAAGCACTCCGATGTATTCGCTGACGAGGCTATCGCCGAGTTTTACCGGAAGTACCCCTCAAAACCCCGGATCATCGCCCACGCCGCTTTCGATTCCCTCCCATTCCGCGACCCCTCCGTCCACGTTCGTTCCCTCCGGCATATGCGTCGAGTCGCCACATTCCAAGGGGGGGTGATGTCAGGGGAACCTCCGCCCGGCCCCGGTCACCCGGCACCCGGCCCGGTCATCCGGCACCCGGCGCCCGGTCGACCGACCCAGTTTACGTAATCCACCTATAGATCCCAAAAGGTCGCTTACACAATGGCATCAAGTCTGCGATCAAGCCCGAGACATCTGCCGATCACTCCGGTCATGTGCTACTAGTCAGTAGCCACTTATACCCACGACCTAGCGTGGGAATCCTCAGAGTTTCTTCTCTTCGGATTCCCCTCGCTAGGTGCGTATCTTCTTGTATTTAGCTACTTCTTATTCATACCTTCGGATTCCCCTCGCTAGCCCCTTGAGATTCTCGGGTCTAGAGGTTGCCCTTACAGGGGCCCCCTCACAGACACCTCTTCTATCCCCCTTATGCCTGCCAAATCCCTTCCCTCTGCCACCAATTCCGCCTCAGCGCCCTCTCGGAAGACCTCGACAAACTCCCGGAGCGCATGAGAGACTTTAACGTTGACCACCATGCGCTCCGTTGTATCAACCGGGACACCTTTCGTCTCGACAGTGAGCTCGGCACTGAGCTCATCGCCGCTACTACTGTCCGCCACTACATGGACTACCACCTCGCCTTGTGCGCCGAGGACAACAACCCCAGTGTTGCGCCCACGAATTACGACAAATTCGCGGACATCATGAATTCCCTCGACAGATCTGGCATTGGCTGGGCCCGCCTCGATGACCTCAGCGCTATTACCTGGGACGATAGTCTCAACCCCGTCGACCCCGACGCCTTTTGCATCCTCGACCACGACATTAACCCTTGCACTT
>JARJLF010002910.1:0-26388 GCA_029378395.1 Mycena leptocephala
AACAGCCTGAGGCAGACTCCGATGGCGATGATTCTGACGCGCCGACGGCGGGTAAGCGCAAGCGAAAGCCCGAGAAGGACCCTCTCGTCGTGCGCCGGGAAGAAGGGGAAGAACGAGGTCGACGTGGAGGGCGCGTTTTTTGACGGGCTGTAAAGCCGTTCTCATTGCAATTAAATTCTAATTGCATGGAGGATGCATAAACTACAATACCCCCACACTTTACATCTCCGTGCCGGAGGACTGCGCGACGCGCGTCGTCGTTGCTCCAAACGACACTACGGTGAATTTTGCCGTTTCAGTTCGCTCCATGGCCATCTCATGCATTCCTTGTTTCGGATGGATATTTCGGAATTCTGATGCACTCGGTCAGCGTTTTTACCACATTCCCGGCCCTAGCGGTTTTTTCGAGAACGATGAATGTGTAGAGGATTCTTCCGCCGGATCCGGCGGATCTGGCGGATCCGCCGGAATTATCGTTCACGATATGTCCAAACGTTCACGATATGGCTGTCGTGAAGGATATGAGAACCCGTTCACGAAAAAGCAACTCCTTCACGAAAATATGTGAACCTTCACGCAGTCATATGTCATTCACGATATTATGTATCCGTTCACGAAAAGCAACTCCTTCACGAGCTGTCAATACATTCACGATCTGGCCGCACCGTGAACGATATAACTGTCGTGAAGGGTGGAAGAACTCGTTCACGAAAATATATATCCCTTCACGTAATGTCAGATCGTTCACGGTATTATGTTCGCTTCAAGGAACAGACCATCGTGAACGAGATGCAAGCTCGTTCACGAGAAGATGTCTCCTTCACGAAATATTTGACCGTTCGGGATATGGCGCGCCCCTTCACGGCAAATAGCATACCTTCACGGAATACTCCTTCACGATATTTGACGTTGCATCGCAATGTTGGCCTATCATCACGTGTATGTTTACGCTCTTGTCCGGACTCCCACATCGTGCGCTCTCGTCTCGCTCCTGAGCTAGTCTTCCATGGCATGTATGCAAAAACACAGACAGGCAAGGTTTCTATCTCTGCCTTGCCTGCATTTCCCAAGCTAGCCTCTCCGGTGCAGGCAGTTTTGGTCGCGCAGGGAATTAGGATTGGAGGACAACGTGAGCTCTCAGACCTCTCTATCCCACTCATCAGCCTCATCAGTCGATCCTGCGGTATGATTCCTGCTTATCCTTTTCTCTGTACTTGCCTGGAAACCTAGGCTGGAATGCAGCGGTATGCAAGTCCTGGTCAGGATTTTATCTCGGTTCGGGGTCCGCTTACTGCGTTGCACGTCACTCCTCTGCAGCTTTGCCAAATGCCATGCCACGCCTTCGAGCGCACATTCCCGAGTTATGGCGCGATAGAACACGACAAGTCTGGTCGTCATCCACGTATGCGCCGGGGCCGGCTCGTCACGTTGCGGTGAGACTCTGTACGCATCCTTTCAAAAATCTTGATCTTAGATTCTTGCACTCACACTCCAGTTATTGAGGCAACAGGGAAAATCGCCAAAAGTCCCCAGTCAGTAGTGCGTGGATGTACTGTAAGTAGGACTACTGTGAATATATATACATTAGCGCGATTATGTTGCCCTTTCCTTGTTTCATTTTAAAGGTTTTGTTGTGTCATCTATAAGTACTGTGTCTTGTATTGTATCCTCTGTAGACTCGATGTTTATGACCTGTGTCGGTGTGAACTTGAAGTCATTCACGTCGGCAGAGTGAAGGACGTACCATTGAAGGTCATTCACATAAACTATATCGTGAACGGTGACCGTTCACGATACCTCAGGACGTGAAGGCGCAAGGGAGCCGTTCAGGCATAGGAACAACGTGAAGGGGAAGGGTTCATCGTGAACGGGATCTCAGGCCGTGAAGGCGAGAGGAGGCCCTTCACGCATAGGAACAACGTGAAGGAGAAGAGTTCATCGTGAACGGTATCTCAGGCCGTGAAGGTGAGAGGAGGCCCTTCATGCATAGAGGCGACGTGAAGGGGAACCTGGGGAAGGGTTCATCGTATCTCAGGCCGTGAAGGCGAGAGGAGGCCCTTCACGCATAGAGGCGACGTGAAGGGGAAACGTTCATCATGAACGGTATCTCAGGCCGTGAATGCGAGAGGAGGCCCTTCATGCATAGGAACAACGTGAAGGGTGAGGGACCACCATGAACGGTGTTGGCGGGCCGTGAAGGTCTAGACAATTCGTGAACAATGATATCTCTATCGTGAAGGCAACCGTTAGAGCATTAAGGTATACAGCGTTCATGAGCGATATTCCAGTGAAGGCAAGATAGAGGGACGTGAAGGGTAGTGCGGTAAGGACATGAACGATATCTGTTAGCGTTCACGTGGGCGTCTGGCGGATCCGGCGGATCCGGCAGATGAATCCTCTGTAGACTCGATGTTCATGTTTTTTCTTGTCTCTAAGGCACGCAACACGGAAATGGCTCAGCATAGCCGATAGGGCGGCTGACCCCTAAATTCCTAACTCAAAGGAAATAAAAGGCTCGTCCCGTACACTAAAAGGAGAAACCGGATGTAGTTCCGATGACACAAGGCGCGATGTTGAGATGTCACGGACCTGTACCACGTCGTGTCGGCCTGGTGTCGGCCAGAACTGGTGCAGTGTCTCGGTCTTGCCGGGTATCCTCGCACCGTATATCTGCAACTGCTCGCGATAGTACCGTCGCATGGTATTCTGGCATCGGTTCCGACTTTGGCGGGATAATCATCTCCGTCGCAATGGAAGAATAGCTTCTCATTTGCTTGTATAATTGGCATTGGCAGAGAAGTGGCAGAGATTGGCAGTGTTTTATGGGTACATGCAATTGTCATCCAAGGATTGTGCAAGGATCGGATGCTTGGACAGTGGACACATATGTGCGCAGCCTAAATATATTAATGGACCAGGTGGACTCCACGCTGACAGTGGTGGCAGCTGACGAAAATTGCGTCTAGAACTATGTAGTCGAAGACAAAATGGAAAACGACCCTCCATAGAATCAGAATGATGGAAGGAAGTTGTTGCGCTTCGGACGATACGATGGATAATGGCGGTGCAGGTTCCGGAATCCGCTTGGGCCGTGGGTTCTGCGGGGGCTTAGGGCCAGATTACCGGAGGATAATGCTGCGGGGTCCAGTGACAGCCATGTCGAAGAGCTGGTAGTGACGCGCCTGATGCAACGATGCATCATTCGTCCAGATGGTGCGGCAGAAGCGTATGTCAGAGCAGGTGTGTTTCGCGTTGGATTATAATGATATCGATTCAATTGGATTGGGGACAGCGAGCTGGTTGCAATGCAAGATACAGTGTAACATAGTCTTCAACTTCTGTCCTTGGTATTACCTTGAAAAATACCGCGATGGAGCAAATCTGTGCCCAAATACACAAAGGTTGAGTTTTGGATCTACACCTTGGTCCACACTCGGCAGCGATGTCTTGTTTTCTCAGTCGAGGCCAAATGTGGGACTGTTACATCGGAGCACAAGGACAACCGGCGACCACCAGAGCTCGAAATAAATCTCGCGTGTGAGCCACGTGGGATTTGCATGATTGCCGAAGGGACTGCCACTTGTCCACAGCATTCGAGCAACATTCGAACCAAGCAAGGATCTGACCAGCGTTCTCCTTGTTTGCAGTGATCCAGCTTGAACCTGATTGCATCTCATGATCGTCCCGAGACTCCGCGCAGCGTTGGGATCGTTGGGATCCTCGCGATCCTTGTCCACTCGAGCCGCGACTATATTGTCTGCAGTCGACATTCCCACTTCAGGCGATGTTTGCGGTGTGTATGATGGTGGATGGAAGGGTTCTGGAGATATCGTCTCGTCTCTCTGCCCAACCACCGGCGAGGTCCTTGCGCGTGTCAAAACAGTACGCAGAGCCACCAACTGATCGCCAGACGGCTCAATACATCCTAGGCCTCCCCAGAGGAGCTTCACACCGCCATATCAAAGTCTCGCGAGGCATACACGTTCTTCAGGAGTAGGTCCATTTCCATCTGCTCGCTGCGTCCGGGACCCATCGCGATCAGATGTTCCGGCGCCACGTCGCGGGGAGATTCTCAGACAGATCAGAGAGGCTCTCGCTGCCAAGGTCCGTGCCCCAAGACGCATTGAACTACACCAACGCCGACGCCTGTGGTATATGTTAAGCGCACCGAGCTAGGAGCTCTGATATCACTTGAGATGGGTAAAATCAAAACCGAGGGCATCGGAGAAGTCCAGGAATTCGTGGACATTGTATGTTGGGCGCCTAATCGCCGCCCGGTGCGCTGATGCGCTGCTCTAGTGCGACTATGCAGTGGGCCTCTCGCGCATGATGAACGGCCGCGTCGTCGCTTCAGAACGTCCAGGACACTCCATTTTAGAAGGTATTTCCTCGACGTTGATCCAGTTTTATTCGCGTCTATCTTTTATTCACAGTGCCCAACCCCATCGGCGTGGTTGGCGTCCTAAGTGCTTTCAATTTCCCGGTAGGTCCTATTCAATCTCCCGGTGTAAATGTTCAATCTCCCGGTAGGTGGCGGTCTATGGATGGTAAATATATTGCGATTGGTTTAATATTTTTTGATCCTGATTGTTGCCGGCGTCTAGGAATCTCGCGCTCTCACTAGCCGCCGGTAATGCCACGCTCTGGAAGCCTTCCCCTACCACGCCCCTGTGCTCCATCGCTGTAACAACCATAATCGCGCGCGTCCTCGAACAAAACGGCAAGTATGGATTCCACCTACACCTCGGTTGGGTAAAAATACGCAGACACAGGTATTCCGGGCGCAGTGGCTGGCCTCGTTACTGGGGACAAGGACGCAGGGGCAGGTATTGCGGAGAGTCGTGATGTGGAGCTGGGTGAGTCACCATGCGCTGTACACGCCGATCTAATTAGCTCTAGTTTCGTTCACCGGGAGCGAGCATATTGGCCGTATCGTGGGCCGGACTGTCCAATCGCGGTTTGGAAAGGTTATCCTGGAACTTGGCGGGAACAACGGTAGGAATCCAAGATTTCATCACAAACCCCTGGAAGTGATGTATATATTATTTAGCTGCGATTGTTATGCCGGACGCGGACCTTGCGATGGCAGTTCCATCGGTTTTCTTCGGAGCCATCGGCACGGCTGGTCAGCGGTGCACCTCGACCCGGCGGCTTTATTTGCATCGAAAAATCGCAGATGACTTCCTTGATCGCCTCCAGAAAGTATACTCCGCCTTAAAGCCCGGCGATCCGTTGGATGACGCGACGCTCTTGGGGCCGGTGCACAGTGCTACGGCGGTAGGTATCTACGAAAAGGCGGTCCAGTATTTGCAGGATACCGACGCCCAAATTCTTGCTGGTGGGTCCCGGTACGCGAGTGCCGAGGTCCCGGGTGGGCACCTGGGTAACTTCGTACAGGCAACAATCGCTATCCCTAAATCTGCTGATCCATCCGATGCGTTGTGGCAAACTGAGTGTTTTGCGCCGATTCTCAATTGCGCGGTCTTTGACGACCTCGAGGAAGCTATTCGGTGGAACAATGCGGTGCCTCAGGTGGGTTGGCAGGATACACGTCTTTCTTATTTTTTTTCTAATTCATTTGCTTGCTGTTAGGGTTTGTCCTCAAGCCTCTGGACGCGTGATATGAGAAACGTCGGCACATGGATTGGACCTTCAGGATCGGATACGGGGATTGTGAATGTATGCACGACTTGTGTTTCAAAAAGAATTGCTACTTCTAACGGATGCTTTACTTTAAAATAGGTCAACGTTGGAACGAGTGGCGCTGAAATCGGGGCAGCATTCGGCGGTAACAAGGTACACCCCAACGCTTCCGCAGCCTGCTGACCCTGACTTCGCATTTCTCACAGAATACTGGGTGGTTCGTCTTGCCATCACTTCTAGGAATTGTTGCAATGATACAATCTTAGGGGACGAGAGTCTGGGGGCGATGCGTGGAAACAATATGTGCGCTGGAGTGCCTGTACCAGTAAGCCATATCCGACGGGGCTGGTTCGCCAAGCACTGACGGACATTTTAGTCAATTTTTCAGATGCGGCCCCACTGGCCCAGGGAGTGGATTTCTCTGTCTAAACCAAGTCTAAACGAGGGAAATTTCGGCTACCTGCGCTGGGATCTCAGTTAGAAGGAAGGCAGTGCGGTAGCATCTCAGCAGCATATCAAATGATCAAAAAAGACTAGCGATTTCTCCTTCAGGTAGTTTGATATACAACGGTGTTGTGTTTAGTTTGGACAAGGATCGCAGCCATCATCTGTTCATCACCACTCCTCACGCGAATAGACATACGTGAGAGGGGGTGGGTGATGGCTGCTTCCTGGGTTACCAGACGGCATGCACATGCGGATGTCGACATGTCGGCAATTGGCCTGATCGATCGCGAGATCACCAGGGCATTGCCCGTTGTGGTAGCTGATGATCGCAACAGATCTTGAACGCTAAAGATAACCTTTAAATCCCGACGGGAAGCTGCGACGTCGCTTGAAATTCCACCCAGTCTCATTGTGGTATTCTGCCACTCATACTTTCATTGCGCATTTCCTGCATCCTCTCTATCCACCATTTATTCCACTCGATATGGCCGCGACCGACGATCTCCCTTGGCCTGAGCTCGGTAATGTTTCACGCGGCGCCACCCGCGGAAACCAGGGCCAAAAGGGCGTCCTCGGCCCCGCAGACCGTGAAGGTCGTTGTATTCTCCAGCTCAGAGTTCAGCCTGGTGTTCTTGCCGTGCGTCTCAATCGCCAAGCAAGCGACTGGTACCGGACCCTCGATTGCGAGGTTAATCGCGCGTTAAAACTCACCAAAACCTACTGGCGCAAGGCCCGGAGGCGCCAGGACTACGATGCGCGCGCGGACCAGGACCACATGGAGCTTCACGAGTGGCTCCAGCAATTAAAGGACAAAACCATGTCCCATCTCGAGCTCCTGATGCAGAAGGGCGACATCCAAGGCCCGCCGTACGCGATGCCAGACGACATCGAGCTCTCATTCCTCCGCAAATTCATCGAGCGCCAGACCGCCGGCATCCCTCATAATCCTCGACTGCGGAATTCAAATGGCGAACATCCTTTCCCGATGCGTCAGCACTCCGTCGAGTCCCTGTCACCCGAGCCCTCTGAACGTGGATTTATGGAGCAAAAGACGCGTAACCCGAGGGGTGGGTTTTACCATCATTTGATTTCTTTTTTTTGCTCATTGTTTCTCAGACCATATTTCCGATGTCTCCAGCATACAGATCGCACCTCCACACCCGCCGCGCAATTCTGGGTCCCCTTCCTTGCGAACTGCTGAATCATTATCACAAGAAGCCACAACATCAAGTGCGTATCGTCGGCTTTTTTATGTCATAACTCTAATTTTTGACCCAGAGCAAGCTCTACAAACCGCCCGCGCTGCACACGCTCGCGCACAAAAAGACACCGCAGACGCCTTACTGCGATACACCACTTGTCTTGAGACCGAGAATCAAGCAAGGGCCGCCATGAATGTTGCCGAGAAACGGCGAGATGACATCAGTGTGTTCTTACTTTCTGATTTCCTTAGCGTCGGACTCACGAATCAGCTTTAGTGGCTGCCCTGCTTAATCGTAATCAAGCCGTCGGTACGTTTTTTCGAGGGCCCCATCACACCTTGTCATTGACGTCCTCCTCAGACAGCCAGTCGAGACATTCTTCCGTGTCCGGTGATGAGCCCAGTCCCAGATACGATGTGAGTCTCCAGCATCGTTTGATTAATTGGGCCTCAATTTTTTTTAGGATTTCCGGACCACCGACCCTATGAGATCCGCGATGCCAACGCCAAAAGCGATGGACTGGTCGACGGTGGAAGGGCAAGGCCTGTATCATACTGAGCCCACATCGCACCTCGAGGTAAGTCTCGTGTTCGAGTCTCTTTATAGCCGCTGATATCGTCGGCCTTTAGGACCAGTCGAAGGCGAGGAAGCACCAGCGCACCTGGGAGCACAACCAACTTCAAGGTGGGTATTTCGATGGCAATACTAGCCCGGGCGCGCCGCTGAATCAGTCGGCAGATGCCCAGTATGGTGATACCCAATATGCTTGCCAGGTACGTTCTTCCCATCCTCTGTGCTTCTATTAATCAGACTAATAATGCCGCTGTTGTTTTCTAGGATATGTCTGGTCTCCCGCCCCGAAAGCGTCTCCACCACATGATACCCGGATACGATGTACTGAGCAGCGCTGCGCTGCAGTCAAACATGACCTTACAGTCATAACCACTGGTGTATTTATTGATTCCTGATTCATGATCCTCCGACGTACCCGCGATGCCTCATACCATTTCCGCTTCGCTTTGTTTTTTTGTTGGCTCTATATAGGCCAGACTGTAGATGTAATTTACCTCTCACTCTATTATTATTTCTCTAGTGTATCATAATTATCCAATGTTGTGCCAAATGCCAAATGTCTTGACTCCTACATAGGGGTGCCAGTGCTACTAAGCAACCTGAACGCAACCTGTGAAGTGTAGCAGGATAAGACTCAGGATAATATATTAGCTTGACGCGGTCCCATTTTCTGGAACATGCCAAGTTGTAGCGTACAGTACATCAGCCTCAATAATATACCGTGCTACACCACCATCCCAGTACCCTCGACGAGCTCACCCCTTTCGAGGCTGTAGATCTCAGGCACTGAGAAAGCAGCCTATAAACACTGACTGTTACGGGTTTACCTACATGCCTTCCGGCCATACCATTGGTTCTTCCTCAAAGACCGCAAACATCCGGTAGACAAATTTTGCCACTTGACAAACTGTATCCCTGCGAAATATTATACTCTTCAGGATACCAGTCGCATTCCAGGGAGCCACCGAAGAGATTCTAGGCTCCATAGACTGCATGGACTGAGTGAACAATCGTCGATAGTCCTCTAGTTTGGCAGATTTTCTGCAGAAGAACAGAGCATGCTCAACGGTTTCAGTTGCATTGCAACCAAATCGACAGAGACGACTGTCTCGAGGAACAGTTACACGATGATACCGCTGCTTGTATCGCATTCGCTCTACAGCCAGTGGGTGCTGACTCACTAGCAGACGTGTTAGGGCTTTGCGATGCTTAACATTTTCCACAAGCTCGAGGTAATGTCGTAGTTTCACCGTGATTTTCCTCGGGCTCTCATTATCCAGAGGTTCACGTCGGTCATGCAACATGTACAGACGTGTTGAGGTAGACACCTCAGCCTCCAGGTGCTTCATTGCCGAAGTATACACCGCCTTGCCCAAGGCTACACACCCCTCGGGTGTCAAGTCTGGCAACGCTGGAAGCAGCACAGGATATTTCAGATTACTGAGAGCATACACAAGGTCTGTCCAATAGCCGGGGTGTCCATTTACGAAAAGCTGATAAGAGTCTTCCAGAGCAGCCTTCGCATAATGGGATGCAGGTAGGTGCACCATATACCCCGCATACCGTAGAGCAAGAATCAAGCGCCGGTAGCGTAGTGGGATTAGCCCCAGTTCAGTGAATAACGGCGCGCGCATTGAGTATGGTCCCAGGCCCAGTAGCCGGCGGAGAAACGAGGTTTGGACTTTCTCAAGGTGGGCCAATGCCCTGTCCTCGACGTCGATGATCACATCGGCCCCGCTCACCAAGTGTGGGTCGATGCACGCCATGTAGAGGAGGCGGCCCTCCTTGGGAGGTAGATCTCCGATGTAGGCCTCAATTCCCAGCACAGAGAACCCTGTTCGGCGCGCCGTAGAGGCTTTAGCAGTATAATGAGATGCAAATATATTGCGATCCGTGGATTGAAAAGTCAGCCCGACATAACAGAAGCAGTCTGTATAGCCAATGGGCTTTCCATTAAGAGTAAAAGCAGGTAGGCACTTCGGGACCGGCCCGAAAAGCATAACCCAGGATTTGGACGCATTTGCTTCAAGCAAATTATTCCCGCACCAGCGTGAAAAAGTATTTAGATGGCGCTGCAGTCCATCGGCGCTATATGATACAATGGCCATATCATCTGCGTGCTCGAGATGCGACATAACTATATTTATCAGCATCACATCGTCGGGATCTGGGTGGAGTTTGAAGTCTGCAAAGAACAGGTCCCAAAACGTGGGTGATATGGGATCTCCAATCAAGACACCTATGTCGGAGTAAAAGACATCTGATTGTGCACCATTCAACGTGACAACATACTCCATTCTGCTGTACAGCATGCGCATCCAGTCAAATAGTTTCCCAGAAATGCCCATCTCATACAGTTTGACCCAGAGTAGCTCCCGATTTGTTGACGGGAAAGCATTAGTTATATCCAGGAATGCCACCCAGAGAGTACGTCCCTCCGCGCGGGCTCGCTCTATCATGCAGCGGAGAACAAACCCATTGTTGTTCGTGCGATACCCCTCCCTAAAGCCATTCTGGGAAGGCGGGATTATTCCACGCTCCTCAGCCCAGGTATAGATCCGCTTGTGGATGAGCAAGCAGATTAGCTTCAAGAAGCAGCTCTCGAGACCTATAGTTCGGTAACTGTTAGCCTCAGACAGAGGTTTGTCCCTCTTTGCAATCGCTGCAATCAAGGTTGTGAGCCAGATAGAAGGTGCATCGTTTCTGTCCAGGCACTCGTTGATAAGTTCACAGAGCTTGCTATTATCGATCTCTGAGACCTCGCGATAGGTGGTCCTGTCCAGTCCTACTGCTGTCCTGTAGTGACTTTCCAGGTGCTCCTTTGCCCATGCAATATCCTCCTCTATGACACGCCCATGAAGTGTCTTGTCATGAGAGTTTGGATCCCCAGATGGATTTGGTATAGATTCCGCGCGCTCCTCAATCGCGCGTTTGTAATCCAGATTAAATTCAGGGGGAGGCGGATCTGGCGCATTCATCCGCTTCTCAAAGCATTCCGCTAGGTCAGAGAGAGACACTGCTGGTGCCCTTGGCTTGGGTCAGCCATGCTCCGATAAACTTTCCAAAAAGCAGCTGAATTAGACGACGCATCCGTCAGTCGCTTCAGGTGGACATGCTGTATTTCCCGGCTCAGCCTACGACCACGATGAGCATTCGGGTTTATAGCAGCCATATCGTAAGTACGCGTCGGGCGCGGTTGATCTGGCATTTCAGGAATATTACATACCACCTTGGGCCCTGAGGTCCGAGACCTAAGATTTGGGCGCAAAGGTTCATCTGGTGCGGGATATGACATATAGCAATCTGCTGGAGACATCAACGAGGCCCCAGCTTTTGCTGCTGCGTCCGCAGCCTCATTATGGAGGTTCCCCGCATGCGCCTTCACATGGAATAACTGAATTGGGGATGACCGAAATTTAATCCAGGATACAATGTCTTGCAGAATATCGGCATTGGCACATTTCCAGCCGGTCTCCGCATAGCCGGGCGCCCAGTAGAAGATCGAGCGAATACAGTATTCAGAATCTGTATAAATGTCCAATTGCCTATCGGCGGGTATATTTGACAGACAGTATAGTATAGCAAGCAGCTCTCCCCTATTATTTGTTTGATCACCCGTGACACGGAGTGAGGTATTATATTTATTATTCGGGCCCACATACACCCCCGCCCCTGCTCGCGCATTTGGGCGGCCATTTTCAAAACAAGAACCATCTGTGTAGACCTTAATTCCCCTTGCGCCGGATGCATAAACCGGCCCGTAGAAGGCTGCGCGTTTGTCATCTGGACTCAGCTTGGATTCCAAAGTCTCCCGCAACAGGACATCCAGAAAAGCATCGCTGGTTTTGGATTCCCGGATTTATCACGAAGATATGTATTTGTGGGTTTACCGCAACCGGGATCTCAGGAATCTTCATTTTCAACACCAGCGGAGCATGGTCAGACCATTGGTTTATAGGGAAGACTCGAAGTCCTGAACCATCGCACATGCCAATGGATCGCAGAGGGCATAGTCTATCACCGATTGCCGTGGGGGTTTATCTGCTGGGATTGGCGGCTTCTTGCGTTTGTGCCGAAATGTCCATCCCAAGAGCCATTCCCGTAGTTCAAGTCACCATTAAGGAGCCGCAGATCATGATCAAACGCCATCTGGAGGATAGCTCTTCCCTGGGTGTTGACTGTTTTATCCAGGGAAAAGCGCGGTGGGTGCAAAACCTTTGAAGCTCTCCGGTCACCCGTGCGGCCGTTCAGGTCACCGATGGTGACGACCCCATCCCCCGCATGCGGACAGTTGCAATGGATTGCGATAACTTATGGAGCGGGTGAACAGGCGACCACTGTTCCCATGGCGACCATGTGGCAAGATATATGCATTAAATAGACATGCAGCTCCGAGCTTGAGAACCAAAGGTCCGGTCCAGACAGCGTTCGTCAACGGTAGCCCTAAGATTGGAACGAACAATTGCAGCTACGCCGCCCCACTGCCGATCAAAGGTAGAAGAAGGCTCCCGGGATATCGCAAAGATTTCATAACCCTCCGGAATAGGCAGCGTCAGCTCCTGGCTAGGATATAAGTGCGTTTCCTGAAAGAAATTTATGTCATATTTTTCGAGGTCCGCAAGAAGGCGGGGTGAGAGAGATTCGCCGCAAGACGACCATCCACATTCCAACATCTGATAATTATCTCTCGCCCATCTTCCTCAACAACTGTATTAGATTGTGTTTCCGGAGCACTACCCGGTACAGGAGAGGAGTACATACTTTGCTCCTGGCCAATGCAGGAGCTAGTAGTAGAAGAATGGTTATTAGAATAGACAAAGGAGTAGGTGTGCGCTCGGCGCTTTCATCTCTCACCCAACACGTCAATCAAGGACATTGACAGTGACATGCAGGCACTCCCGAGTGTGGTGACTCCAGGACATCCACGACGACGCCAAGGCCTGGGCATTGAGACGTGCACTGCGGCCACCTCCGCAACAAATTTGGCCCGGGCATATCCGTCCCGACTAGGCTTGCTCACGAACACAGGAACGGGGGCGGGGCATAGCCGTCGCGCTCAATGCGCTCACAAAATCGGATAAAGACATCGCGTGAGCGAGTCCCCCAAGTGACCGGGCCAACCTCGACCCAAGCCTCATCAGGCTCGCGGAACGGCGGAGGAAGAGAATCATCAGCGCCCGTGTCACCGCGTGACCGGTCACCTCTATGTGCCTTTCCTTTTCCTTTCCCCCGCCACGCTTGCTCCCTCCGTCATCGCGACGACCGCGGATCCCCTTCCTGAGGCATAGAACCCCGAAACGATGAGGATCCTCGTCGTGACGACCACGAGTGTCATCTTCGTGAGGTCTAGAGCCCCCGAAGCGGTGCGCATCCTCTTCAGGCACGGCAGAGGAGCG
The DNA here is from genome assembly GCA_029378395.1 of Mycena leptocephala. Classification (NCBI taxonomy): domain Eukaryota; kingdom Fungi; phylum Basidiomycota; class Agaricomycetes; order Agaricales; family Mycenaceae; genus Mycena; species Mycena leptocephala. The sequence continues at coordinate 13,262 of JARJLF010002910.1, forward strand.
CAAATCGCCACGAGGAGCCAATTGAGCACGAGAAGAGTGAGGAGCGTGAGCACCCGTAGGTGGGAATGCCGGCGTACGAGATGCTGACGAGGAGGTATGATGCACAGCGGGCAGCGACGAAGACGCCAGCGGAGGAGGTCTATGGAAGGGAGGCGGGAGGCCAGATCCCCGTGCCGGTGCGTCCGAGATGCGCTGTTCCAGTGGCACAACAGGCGGCTTGCCGCGAGCAGGGACTGGGGCAGGTGCGTCATGCTCTGACTCTGAACTTGAGCCAGAGGACTGAGCGGGACGAGGCCGTTTAGAGGAGCTAGAAGCCTCCGGGCTGCGAGCCTTGCGCTTGTTCCCCGACTTGCGCACCGGGGACTCGCCCGACTCACTGCCAGTATCGAAGACATTGGCCCGCTCTCGCGGAGGCCAGCAATCTCGTCATCGAGCCGCTTGAGTTTGGCGGCGAGGCTACGGATCTCAGTACGGACCGTCATCGCCGTTGACTCTGCGTCGTTGATGCGGTCGACGAGGGTGTCGACGAGCCTGCGTGTCTCGTCGCGCAGGGTATCAGTGTATGCAAGCGCATACACGACGGGTGTTCTTGCGGCGGGAGCCAGACCCATCGTCTGCGAGACTTGCAGTGGATTGCACCCGGCCCAAAGGAGTCGCCGCCGGCTTTGTGCGAGGACGTCCAGGTCTGCGCTTCTTTGACGGCGCTGTGCCCTCCACCTGATCATTTATCGGCAGGTCTGAAGTTGACGCGGGGGAGGGGCTGAAGTCGACACAGGTGGAGGGGCTGCCAATGCGTTGGGCGTTGCCTTTGCCGGGACCGCCGCAGTTGCCACGAGCGCCCCAGTCGCTTTCTCGTAAGTCCCCTTGTCTGGCCTTGCATTGAGCGAAGATGGCTAGGAGCTGGGGGGGTTGCTGAGAGGCGGCCTCGGGAGCGGAGATTTGAGCAGACACAGTCTGCGAGGCGGCGTTGCCCGTAGCAACGGGCGAGGGAGAGCGGCTGCCGGTGCGGTCGGTGTCGTTCTCATCATCTGAGAGCGACCCGTCGCTCTCGTTGTGGGTATAGGAAGGCTCCTCTTCGTCGCGGACGGATTCGGGGCCTAAGGAGAGTTCTCCTCATCAATGACGACGGAGGGATTGTGCTCAGCACGGCGTGGAGGCATAGCGCAGAGGATCGTAGATTAGAATGTTATTAGTATGATAGGTAGAGGGAGAGGCTACAACGTAGATAGGATATATAAGAGGGGGGCGCTCGATGGCGGCCCCACCTGAAACAGACAGCGACGACGGACAGGGGTCCGACGACGGCGACGGCGTTTCCGCAGCGTCGATCGTTATGGGGCGTAGGGGTACGCTATAAGCAGACAGCAGTACTCCACAAAGTGATAAGAATTTCACATTGCATTCGAGCGACGGCCTCAGTCTGATCTCACTTGATGAGCATGTGTACTGCGAGTACTCATATAACTCAGATCTGCAGCGTGTGTCACAATCGCGTGCGTCATCCAACGTGACCTGTGACATTTTCAAAGAACGCGACTTCGGCGATCAAGGTCGTTCAATCTTTTTCCTGCTGTGTCCACCAAAGGCTGTCCCTGCCAAACAAAGGAACCCGTGTAAATCAAACCTCCATTGAATTAGCACGCGACGGGCCGATGGGTCAGATATCATACTTCTGGTCGTAATTGATGGTTCAAATCTCTTCTGTGCGCCAATATGAGACGCGGTACTCAAGCACATACCTTGACGCGATTTTTTAGGTTCCATTCGACATAGGTAGTCTCTGCACAAATGCAGTGCGTTCTAACACGTTCCCGAGGACGCTACTACTTAGTTCTCTGCGGTCAAGAATAAGAACTTCCAAATATATAGCACTCTTTTTGATGATATTTTTCTCTGGATCAATTTATTTAATTCACCGATATACAAGCCATACCTTCAGGCTTCCAGTCTTGCGAACATCGATATCCGGCCGCAAAAACTTGTGGCTCCATTTGCGATGGCTCCATATGTATGCAATTTTTTTAAGGCTCATCGAACCCGTCTCCGATCTCGCCCCGCGCATGGTGCCAATTGAAATATTACCGAGGTCGGCTTCTTCAAGTTGTTCAATCCACGAATGTGTCCAGTAAGTATGTAAATACGCCATACTTAGCGATGCCTGATTCAATATGTCTGCCCCATCAATCAGTAACTGCGCGTGGCCCCCACATGGGTTGAGTCCTCTGGGTTCTCATTTAATTGAATGACCATGCCCTGCGACGCGTAACCTTGAGCACCTTGGAGCATATCCCCTTGTTTCTTTCCTTTGAGAATTTGAAAAAAAAAGGCAGTCAGCAAACGCGTCAACGCATTCATATTCGGGGTTTTCAAGATTTCGCTCTGAAAAAGAAATCTGTTTACTGATTATGTAGCTTTTACTTGGTACATAGGACTCTGGGACTGAGGAGACTTGAAGGAGACTCAAAGTCTCAAACTTCAGCTGGCTCGTGACCGTGTTCCCATTCCGAAACAAACGGGACGGAGTTACGCCTTGTGCCATGGGAATCCATCATTCCAACAGAACAGTTCTCATCATCGCATCATCGTTGCTACGAAGTTTCTCTCACAGTTCCGTTCAAACCTTACGAAATGAGTTCGGACTTCATTCCGTTTTACCGTTCCGGGCTCCGATCGCTAATAGTAATAACTGATAAGGTTGGATCGGAGTTTTCGGAGGCTTTGCACTGGATCCTCAGGACCTCCTCCGTAGCTCTCCACTAAGTACGTAGCTTCGTTACGATGCAGTGAATAGAATGGTTCCAACTCTTTGGAGCAAACCAAGCCGCTTCTTTTGATATTGCCTCGGTAGTTTACTCCTTGTCATCAAGCAACGGGCTCTGTACGCCTTCAACGGCTGCGGATGTTCGTGAGTCATATTTCCATCACGAAACCCAAGAAGCTCTCAACTTCTCCGAATTATTCGCAAATATAGATAGGCGGCTCGACCCTGGTTGCTCGCTGGAAATATTACGTGTCATGGTTCCGGTTTTCGTCCCGAAAATAATGTTCGCCGAGGGATAATTCTGTTTAACCCCGAGGTGTCAAAGTGTAGGTCAAAAAATCGTACCTACCTAATACTTACCTCCCACCGTTTGGAGTTTTGGCCGCGTTGGGAGCAAGAGTTAAATACCTTCATTAGGAGCCAAACCGTTCTGACCTGTTCTGACCCATGCATTTCGGGCATAAAAGTGCCAATTTAGCTGCGGCCTGGGTCTCCTTCGAATGCTTTTTTCTCTGCCAGAGACCAAACACGTCCCGCACCGTTCCCGCCACCTCCCTGGACCGAAAGAGAGGTTGCTAGAGCACATAAAATGGGAGCTCGACCTCCGAGTCACTAAATTTGGTGGGCTTTTGTTCTCAAGATCGTTCAAGCGTGGGGAATTTTTGGATGTCGCGCTTGACACTAATACTCGTCTTCCACTGGCCCAAAAGTTAAAACTCGATGCCATGATCCTCGAACAACAAGGGGTAAGAGGGTTTATTAACACGAGCTTTTCCCAGGTTGAACTTAAAGAGGTATATGACCGAAGTTGGGTCGGGTATTCATCGGGGACGAGAAATGCGGCATGCCAAGAAAAGTGAATAAAATAGGTTTGAACGAAATCTAATCATAGGATGTGTCGGTGTGCCGCTGCGAACTAACTTATGCATCTCAATGCCAACTCAATGCGGTTCAATTTATTTGCTCCCTTATTTCGTATAAGTACGTCGTATTCAAATTTGCCAGCTTAAACAACTGGACTCCCGCGAAACGAAACCGTTGTAAGTAGGTTCAACATCACAACATCAAGATCGGAGCTCCGACACCCGATCTATTCGATATTCAGACGACACAAGAACGCACAGATTTGGACTCGACTAGTGTTCACAATACTATTATGGTCTGCACTTGTTTTGATTCGTCAATTTCACTATGGGATAGACCTTGTGTACATCTACACTTCAGGCAATCAAACACTACAAAAACAAATAAATACTCTCATCTATGTACGGACAAAAAAAAGAATTCAGGACGACAACGCCAGCACCTGCACCGGATCGACACCTATTTTCTTCGAAACCTTGGCACTGACATTACCAAACCCTTCTGCGCCTTGATCAGCCCAAACCCGAAGCTAATCCCAGCGACATTCGATCGCTGTTCCGAACGCAACACACCCAACTTGTGCTCGTCGAAAGTCTTGTGCAACCCTTCGAAGGTGGTCCAAGCGCCTTTGTACCCAGCCCGCCCTTTTCCGGCGGGAGCGAGCACGCGAATCGTCGAATATGAGGTGCACGTTGATGAGGTTGAAGAGCGAAGGTTGAAGGTTCACAATGCCGCTGGGGATAGCGGGCAGGGTCTGAGCGATCCTGTACCTCGCCGCCACGAGCCATGAACGCGAACGATAATACCACCCGATTAGATGCTGGAATGGAGCGACAGATGAATCAATCAATAAATGACGATGCCAGAAATTGCGGGAGGAAATCGCGTACAGAAATGAACAACATCAGAGTAGGCGACAAGGAGGGAAATGTTGTTTCTCCCTCTGATAATGTCGAGAGGGTGAGATAGACATCACCGTACGTCGGAGAGGGCCGGGATCAGCGATTACGAACGCTTTGCCCCCGATATCGGGATTTTTGCTTCCGGCGTCGGAAAGTTCAATCAAACGTTGTTCATATAGGAGATGAGCAACCGCGGCGTTCTCCACATAGACGAAATTCTGAACCACGGAATTCATCCATGTGGGGTTGACTTTCCGCACGAGGTAAGCGCCTGCAGTTCAGAATTAGTCAGAGTACTATTCCCGTAATACGGGCGGGTGTTCATTGAACTTGCCGCATAACATATCTCCACCGGGACCAAAAACTCCGTTCCCTGGGCGGATACATCCAGTCCGCAGAACGCCTTCGCGGGATGCGGATTTATCCGCTGCACGTACGCGTCTTTCCGCGTCTATCTTCGTCACAGCGTAATTCGAAAAAAAATCGCTATGCCGCTTGGGAAGGATCGCGTCGTTCTCGTTTATGGCTTGGACAAACGACGCGGGCTCCGTTTCCCAAGGCCACAGGAAGAAACGCGAACTACGCACAGATACCGATCCAGATGAGGTGTACACCAAAGCGGTGGCTCCGATGGCCCGGGCTGCGTTGATAATGTTCTGGGTACCTATTACGTTGACCTTGGCGGAATTTGGCAACAGGGACTCGCTCTTTTCGTAGAACCGGATATTTGCAGCCGTGTGGAAGACTGTGATCTGAGGAGCAGAGAAAGACTCGTCTGGCCAGGGAGCGTTGAACGCGGCGTCAACGGCCGCCGCATCGGATACGTCGGTTTGTATGAAGTGGACATCTTTACCGCGGGTGGTGAGATCATGCCGCGCAGGCGCACGAATATCTAGCACCCGGATTCGTTTAGGATCTTCTCCCCTGTCCAAGAGTTGCATTACGATCCATCCACCGAGGAACCCCGCCTGTCCGACGTCGGGCAATGGATTAATTATAGGTTCGCAGCGAAGGAGGTAAAATCGATACAAACCCCACCGACAACGATATATCTACGACCTGTTTTGGGGGGGATTTGGTCTATAATCGATATGGGTGATTCCAGGAGTCTCGCAGCGGTTAGATGGACGTCTTCCAGCGTGCATCGGGTGGGGAAAAGGCCAAGGCGCGGTGGGGGATGCGGGTCAGACGTTGGTCATTTAGACGGATGTATAGAAGCAGTAGAGCGAATAGGAATGAAATCGATTCGGCAATCCATAGCCACGCCATGAAGAAGCTCGGAAATGCGTACGACAGGAACTTTAAGTGAGGGAAAAGCAAAGTGGTTCGACGCTCGATCGCGACCATTCGCTATTTTGGGAGTCGCTTAATAATTTAGCTGTCTAATATTGATGACGCGAGCTAACCGAAACTCTTGGCATGTGATTTCTCAGGCTGTCTAGAACAGTCTGGTCCCTGGACCCACGTTTGAGTCCGCCTCAGTCAGCCTCCTTGTTTCCAACCAAATCGATAAATATTTCCGCAAAGTTCGGCTGAACACGCCCAGCCATGTAGAGCCCAAGTCACCGTTTCACCGAAACCCCACGGGGACACTCCGAGTATTGATATCCTAGTAAGTAATCCTACTGGGAGGATAAGTATCTGCAATTGCTGGGCAGACAAGCTATTGTATGTGATCGAATCGAAAAAGGAAAACATGGAAAATAAATGCCAGAAAGCATTTACCGTCGTTTGCGACTTTGCGTTCAAGATCCACTTTGTACTCTGGTAGGCTCTAGGCTACTCTAGGCCTTGCTCCACTTTGAAAAACTTTTGAAATCGAGCCACATACTTGCTGAGTTTCACTGGGTCAGCGCTTTCTTCAAACCCAGACTCGAAAATCGAGATCCTGATTACAAAGCAGGAGTGTTGCAAATGACCTTCTGCCTCAGCTCAATTTGAGGGCCGCACAAACTCAGACCATATTCCAACTGGATAAACGGTTAAACTCGTCCAGGGTTTGCTCGCCTATTACTCGGGGCCTGAAATCTCTGCCAGTGGTAAAACCTAACCGACACAAGTTATGATCAAACACAGGTCAACTCTTGGTTCACTTGGGAACTACCCGGCATGTCAGAGAGGCCACTTATATCGCTACTTGCTGAGTATTTCAAACAAAACTGGAATTAGCTTATACGCTTCAGACTGAAGAGATTCCGTCCACCTGCAATAAGTACCCCAGTATAGGGCAAATATTTTTGGTAGTTCGGGCCATCGGCACATATAGTATTTCCGCATAGGTTTGCAAGTCTTCATGTTCACAGGGTCCCGACCCACGGCGCGAATAGAACGATATTAATCGGACCCACTGGAAAATCATGTTTCTTACAAGATCACTCTCATTCCAGTTTTTCAAATATCACATTTCTCTTCCGCAAGTGGACATCGAAACTCGATCTCTGGTTTCGGTTCGGATCCTGGCATTGTCTGCTCTATTTCATGAGTGTAACGGAACAATTGGCACCCTTGATTTTGCTGCCTGCCATGCAGTTTCGTTGGTCCTACCCTGAACTACGATGGTTCTGGAGATCACATCGTCTTTTTTAGCAGAGTGACATGATCGCGGCGTTGCACGGTGCTGGAAAGAGAGTACTAACCTCAGGCTTCAATATATTATAAGTTATAACCGCCACTGCAAATGGCCGCGGCAAGTACTAGTCGGAGACCCGGAGTGTTGAGAAATACGCGGTTGGTCACCTTCACGTGTCGTGACATGGTGACAGAGCATTTCCGAACGCGCTTTGGAGCCCACCCCGATATGACGCGAGGGACTTGTCCTTCATGTCCTTCGAGGACAAGTCACAAGTCCCTTACCAGGGTCGACATCTGGGGTTGTTTAGGAACGACGACGTGAATTCCTGCACGTTTGGAGTCGTAAATATCAACTTTGGACTCAAAAGTAAATATCAGTTGCGGTTTGGAAATAGTAGAACTTGTATTATTTGATACTCAACCCATACTGCACCCATACGAATAGCTGCCAACATTCATCTGGAAAACCGGGGGCGGGCACTATGGGCATCATGTATGCAGCACTCCATAGCATTTTGCGACAGGGATGTACCTATGCAGCACTATGGAAGTGCTGCATAGCACTGCCTAGCGGCTCATAGTGGTCCATAGTAGTCTTGATAGTAGTGGTTTCCAGATGTGTTGAAATGAATGCCGGCCCGGCCATCACGATCGGTAACTGGTAGCCATCAATTCAAGTTGAATTGTGAACCAACAGGGCGGAACTTAAGCTATCTCTCGAACCACGACCACGATACCCATGACAATTTTCACCCCTTCAAGTTTTTTGCTCGCGTATATCCTCGACGCCACTGTAATTGTTTTGATTCTTTGCCTGGTCTGCTTCTATCCTCGTCCACCCCTCGCCCCCGAGTCCCAAGAGTTCCACGGCGTTCTTTGGCCGCTACCCAAGAAAATATTTGGTCTGCACAAATGCTCGCTCTCTCGTTCTCTGTATTCTCGGCGCGTATCCTCAAAGCCGTCAAAGATGCTGCCTTGGCGTGGTTGATTGGGGTCTTGTTTCGTCACGCGTTTGTCTATGCCTCCAGTCTCTTTGATTTTTGCGTCTCCAGCGATGTCCGCCCAGCAACATCGCTTAGAAACGTATAACACGAGCCAAGCAGTCGCTGGGAATATCATATCAAACTGTACAGTCTCATCCCCAACGCCGACGCTTCTGCTATTTTTCTTCGGCAGCATTGTGATTGTGCTCCTGTACCTGTTGATCGATGAACGACGCCGATTTGGGAGTTTATCAAATGGCGGGATGGCGCATCGTTCGAGTAAGATGTCAAGACCCACGATTGCGCGTAGAAACTCATTCTGTGCGAAACTAGGTTAATTTTACGACGGCAGAGGAGCGTGATTCAAATGATCCTAGCAAGACGGCGAGTCGTTGTTCTATCTATATAGACTACGGGAAAGCTAAAGAGAATCGCCAGCTTGAAGCCATTAAGACCGCCCTCAAATGCCCGATTTGCACAGAACTCCTAACCCAACCTTACACGTAGGTTCCTCTTTTTCGGCGGTTTTATTTTCTAAAATAGGTGTAGACTGGACCCATGTGGTCACACCTTCGATCTCGTCTGCCTCCAGCAGTGGTTCCGGACAGCGCCGCCCGTCGACGAAGACACAGACACGCCGCCGACAATGGCGTACTGTCCACTCGATCACGATAAAGTTTGCCCCATCTGCCGCAGCGTCGTCTATCTCCCCTCTCCATGCTATTCGCTCAAGTCCGTTGTGGCCGCGTTGAAGCCTGGGAATGGTGGAGGGCCGCTGGCAACGAGGATGATCCCTGGGCGGATATTTTTTTTGAAGATCTTGATTTGTGGTCAGTGTTCCCCGTTCCGGGTGCGGCCACCACTCATACTCCGCAGAGAAATAGCTATTCCAAAGAACAGCCATAATTTGTAAACCATGTAGACACTGAGGATGATACCACGTAGCAGTAGTTTTTTTGGACTAGATTGTGGCTGTGCCTCGCTTTCTCGTTTGTGCTGGATCCACTCCATGCCCCTACTTGGCGTAAACGGAACGCTCCCCCTCCATAAATCATCGGCCGTCCGAGAAAAGGAGGAGGAGTTGTTGTCCAACAATGCCGGCTGGTTTCAGCCTCCAATTCCAGGCGTTAGAAAGCGCCGTCTGCGTGACCTTTTCCCGACGGTTCGCCTACGCCGTCAACGGGGCCATTCCGTATGCTTTGCATGCATGGCCGTCGTCCTCACCGTAATCCTGGTTTCACGCGGCCTCGGAAGAACGGATTGGGACCAGGAATCTTCCGGCGAGCCTCCGACCCTTGTCTTCCGGCGTGAAGACCTTCAACGAATATGGAACTGGGAGATTGCGAGTGGGCACTTTCCGAGCAGACAGAGCAGTGCGTATTTTGTTCTGGTAGTAGATTAAGATTACTGACTGTTGTCCCAGTCCCGAAGCAAATTGGTTTAGTTGACCCTCCAATTAACCCGGCGCTTCCTCCAAAATCGCGCACGATAAGCCCATCACGGTACAGACCCTCGTCCTCCGTCGTCGTCAGCGCAGACACAGATACCCTTGGTGTGGGCCCAAAACGAATATATCTCGACATCCAGAGCACCCCTCCGCTTGTCTCATACCCACCGCGACCCGTGCCTGGAAGCGTCGCGGATTTAGATGTCGTAATGAAGCATTGTGATTTCTCACAGGGAAAGGTGCCGTGCTCTGTTTAATTTTACTCAAGTGCTGGACTAAAGATACGCTTTAGTATGTGCGGGACTGCCTTGAGGTGTTACGGGTAGGCGCTGGGCTTGACAATGGCCAGCGGACGCGGCGGGGTTCCATCGACGACTGGAAATATATATATATAGAGGAGGCCAATTCCACGACGTCCAACACAGCAGACCAACAACCAGAGGATCCCGTTCTACCCCAATATACCGACCCGCTGCCGCAGCCGCCAAACCCAAAGAAGACTCCGACGATCCCGATGTGGGGCTTTCACGGAAACGCGGTGCTAAATGGGAACCTGTTGTATCCCTTCCCCCCACACTCACCCACCGACCAGCCGCGTCTCTTCCTGAACCATGCGATTCTGACAACCCCCGCGTGTTCCATATGTTCTGGACGGGGCCCTTCACAGACAAACCCTATCTCGCCCTCCTCTCCTTCCTCTTCACGCAAAACACGGGCCTTCACGAGCCACATAACGCCCCCGCCCCTCGGTCTGTCCGTCCGCAGTTCTGGATGTGGATTAATCCAGGTCCCGCGGCGGCTATACCCAATCCAAATGCCATGCATGATATGTTTGCGCAGTTGAAGGATAGCCCATGGGCGTCGCCTTTCCTACATCCTCGCTTCAAGGACGTGATCCATTTCCGCCTGTGGAACACACTGAGCAGCTCGATGGTGTGGCTGAAATCCGCGACGAGTGGCGGGAGCTGCAACAGAAGCTTTTCAACTCTGGTGGGTACGTCATTAGCGTCCCCGAGGAGGAGGAGGAGGAGGAGATGGAGGCTGAGGAAGGCGAGGAGAACACCACCGTTGGAACACGCCTAAGAAAAAGGGCAAGGGTGCCGCGGATGATATGCTCCACCGTACGGGATCGAAGTCTGACGAAGAGTACGACCGGCTCTCTGTCATCCTCTCAGGACATGGCGCGCTTTGTACTGTGCCATCGTTTCGGTGGTGTATATCTCGACGCGGATACAATTCTGCTGCGCGATTGGGAAGAGCTCTGGGGTGGAAGGGCGCGTTCGCATATCGCTGGTCTCGGCTCGAAAAGTACAACTGCCGTGCTACGTATGAACCGCGGCTCTGCCCTTGGAACGTTCCTCTTCCGGACGGCTCTCCGAACGGGCTCGATTTTCCACCCTGTGAGCATATTGTCGCTGCGTCTGCGTATCAGCTCACCCTGCTATAGATGACGGTCTCGCGCTACACCAAGGACGCGTACCTCGAGGGTTTACTCCTTCGTCTTCCCGACGCTCTGTTTGACGGCGCCTGGCTCAACACTGAGGAATACCAACGGGAACGCCCGCCACAGCCGTATTTCACTGCGTGCGTTCCTTCTCTCGTTTTTTAGAAAAAAATAACACAATCCTATATCCACTAGATTCGGTGACTTTTTCGACACGCCCGAGCTGAATAGCGCCGCCCCACAAGCCCTCGGCTTCGACGGTTTTTTCAAGGGATCATATTCTTATCATTTCCACAACTTCTGGTCCGTATACTCTATATTGCTTCGATTCCCTCCACTCAAATCTTCGGTTAGGTGGAAGGCTTTCGACCCCGCACGAAACTGGCCTGATCTTGGTGAGAAGTTCCTCGCTGGCGAGACGGCAGCACGGCGTGCGCTTCGGGAGGGAGAGGCCCAGGCGCCCGTCCTAATCACCACCACGGACGCGGCGGACGCGGACCCCGGCGCGGAGAAGGAAGGTGTGGAGCAGGACAAACGCGATCTGGATTGGGCGGCGGTGCTGAAAAGGACATTCGAGTCTTATATACGCGGCGAGCGGGCCAACATGTATGGAGAGTGGATAGTGTGGTAAAATTTGCAGCACGCGAGGGAGGCTGCACCGAGGAGCCGGGAATATTCAATAGTTTAAGTTATATCTACTTACTTGTACGTATCTCATATTAGCGGAGCTTTTCCTTAACTTTCAGGTCCTTGTATGTATTCGCCGACAGCTAATGACTTTCCTTGCTTTATAAGTAGTGGAAACAAAGCAGGTTTAATCGGTGGCTGCGACATCGTCTCGAGAAAAATAGGGGCTGAATTTCCAAATATAGCCATCACCAATCTCTGACAGGGTTGCCAACAACCACTTTACTGCAAACCGTGGTCTCTCCGCCGGAGAAACAGAGAGCCGGTATCGAAGAGAATGCCTGGTGACGTCGTTGGGCAACACATCCTTGACGATCCTTGAATTTTATTTCTGTCCTTCCTTTGGGCTTGAAGCTTCTCAGTCTCAGGCCATGCGATCCATTTTTTCCGACTTTATTACCAGTTCTGGTGGACCAACCGAAATTCACAAGTTCGCCTTCAATTCCTCAAGTTCTCCAAGTTCGGAGAGGACCTTTCCTCTTGACGATCCGTCTGGCGTTAAACGACAACGATGCCAACGCTATCAACCGTCTACCAGTATCATACGTTTATACTGAATTGAATTGAAAGGCTGGCTGCACTCCCAACGGTCCGCCGAGCCACTCCGAGCTCGCGTTGGGAGCTCAGTAGCGTTGTCGATGCTGTCAATTTTGGTTCGGTCCTTCTCGGTCTATGGTCCGGCCCTGCTCGGTCTTCCTGGTATAAAATGCCACCTCTCACAGCAGCAACCTTGCCTGGTGCCGATTCTCATACGCTGCGCGTTATTGAACCTTTACGAATATCGATAAAATGACATTTCCTCGAAACACAATCCTCGCCATGATCTTCTCGGCCTTCATCTCCTCAGCCTCTGTATCTGGTCTCCCACTCCGAGACAAAGATACGGCTTCTTCATCCACAGGAAAACATCACAGTTCAGGAACCTCCACTGGTCCTTCCAGTACGGCGCACACCTCCCAGGGCATCGTGTCGTCGACAATGGCAGCCCCCATAGTTTCGGGAACCAGCACAGGCTCTTCATTGGTCCCAGCTCCTCTGGGAAAACCAACAGCTCTAATTCTGCTGGGACCTCGACTGGCCTCGCTGCCCTCTTTCCGTTGCCCAACCCCGTTTCCATGTGGACGACCCTTCCCGGAGCCCCCGGCGCTTTGCCACTCTCCGACGCGACTTTGCAGCCATTCAAAGAAATGGCACAGACGAAGCATACGTACTCCAATGCTCCGGACGGCAAGGCCGCGATGGTGGCCAACTACCCGCAAGGGTCGTTTAATCCATCCCACGACCCCGCGGGGGGTTCTCGTTCTATGCACCTGGCCCAGCGTCTCTGGACTTCACCACCGCGCTTGAGCTGACGTTTGGTTATTCTGTCATGTTTCCCGCTGGATTTCAGTGGAACAAAGGAGGAAAACTCCCTGGCGTCTGTGAGCTTTCGATTATTTGCTACCGTCAGTTCTTTCTCAATGATCTC